>NQII01003057.1:57610-127125 GCA_002778355.1 Clitarchus hookeri
CTGCCACCCCCCTTCACCACCGTACGCCTCTAGCCTGCCGGGAGATCTGTGGAGCGCAGGGATTTCTCGAGATATCCGCAAATTATCATGTGTATTTCGCCTAAACTCAAAATATACGCACCACGGAAGGAATAGCTGACGAGAGTAAACTAGNGAATTATTACCGCCAGAGACGTTAGTTCGAGAGAGCAGTCAGTCGAAGATCACCGAGCAGAGAGTTAGGCCAGGGCTGTCTAGTGAGACAGCAGCATCTGCAGGCTTTTGCCAAAGGCCGCCCATCGCCGGAACNAGACAGCAGCACCTGCAGGCCTTTGCCAAAGGCCGCCCATCGCCGGAGCTCACCCACCACAGCTGACATCATTCCAGCAAGAGCTAAGTATACAATCACCGTCAAGAGAAGCCCCCCTCCATCACGAAGTCGTTAGCAGTCAATCCGCGTAACCAAATTATCACAGTACCACACCTCTCCAGTGCTGATGTATTTCATTTGTGTTGAATTCAAGACAATATATTCGTCCTTCAAAATACAACAGTAAAAGACTAAATTATTGCAAACCCCTTAACCTTCAGGCGTCATATAGTCGGTGCCTGGGGACATTAACGACACTATGAGCCACTCTGTCTTCCACAGAGGCGATATAGCGTCAAGTAAAGCGGCTTCCCAACTGTGGGGCCTAAATACGTCAAGTTAAAGTGGCGCCCGGACGTGGGGTGCAACGCTAGTTAATGTATCATACATCAAGTTAATTTGGCGCACAACTGTGAGGCCTACATACATCAAGTTAAATCGGCTCCCAACTGTGGGGCGTACACAGCCTAGCGTCAACCATAACTGTCATGCTCCGCCATGATTGCTAATAATATTTTTTTATCCAATTAGATGAAAGTCAAAAATTGTACGCTACTTTAAAAACACCATTTAAACCACAAATATTTTAAGTATAATTTAAGTTTTGAATTACAACCTTCAGTTTTAAGTGCTACTTTTTGCTATGATCATCAATATCACCAACATAACAACATACATCCCGCAACAAATCATCAGCTGATACAACACTTTGCAAACGAGAGCATTTACTGTTTACATAGTACGTAGGTTGGTCACATCGTCTGTCAGGTTTTAAGCGTACTTATATGGAATTTTGTTTATACAATGTAATGGTAATTATCAGTACCTAAGAGGATAATGATTTTATTTATCTGTCTGATTGTCCATTGTCAGGGCTGGCCCGTAATTGGAGGCCAATTATAGACTGTTAACTAGACTGTGCACACTAGTTCAAGATGACACAAATATATTTAAAATTACTAAATATATGATTACAGAAACAAAATACACACCTTACTTAGAAAGAAAACTTTGCATAAGAAACAAAAGTTTTTCAACCAGTATTATTAATACACAAACAAACAAATATCTACACAATATATACCCTACTACTTATAAAGTACTGATACATTACATTCAGTTAAATGCATGCATACACAGGCCTAAATACTATACATTTATTACATATACAGAAATCACACTCACTTGCATATGTGCACACACACACATACACCCAGGAAAGGATTAGCTAGTGATGTGAAAGATGTCTGTGACACCTACCGTAGTAACAGAATGTATGTCGATTACATCAAACTGTTATCTACTACTATGAATATTTTATAAAATTTTGTCATATGCTGATAATTATTATTTTATCCTTATTTACAGCTGCTGAAATGAAAATAGACTTTACATAAACAAATGGCTGTCATGATTGCTTGCTTACAATTCTAGTTGCTTTCCAAAAGGACTCAATGCCCTGGCTAAAATTATTATTTGTTCTTTTCTTCCGTCAAGATTGTTGTATAAGGTGTCTGAAAAGTCTTTTCCTGACTACAAACTTTATTTATAATTGCTATATGTAAGATAGAGATGTAAAACTGGGTGCCAAAATATTGGCAAACCAACCAAGTTTTTTGTTGCAGGTTTCAGCAAGGTGGCTGTAGGGTAGCAGCTGCAGTATCCAGGAAACTGGACATGTTCACAAATCAGGAAAAAGCCCAGTGTGCCCTCTGGTACCATGAGACCCGGTCACAAATAGTAGTGCAGAGGAACTTTCAGACAACGTATGGAAAGATACCGCCCAATGTCAAGAACATTAAATCGGGGTATGCTAAGTTCAAGATCACAGGATCTGTTGCTGACTTACCGAGAACTGGCCGACCATTAACCTCAGCTGAAAAGGTGGGTAGGGCAGATCGTGAATTACAGATGCCAAAAAGTTCTCTTCATGATATCTTACAGAAACGTTTGTTGTTTCATGAATACAAAGTGTAAATTGTTCTGACTTTGTTGCCCAATGACGCCACACATTGGTATGATTTTACAGTCACAAAGTTATCACATATTGAGCGTGACAATGGCTATCTCAAACGTGTTGCTTTTTCTGATGAGGCTACCTTTTTTTGTCGGTTGTGTAGTGAACTGTCATAATGTGCATATTTTGGGTTCAGAGCCCCCTTGTGATGTGTCAGAGGGTACCAGAGGCAGCCCAAAGGTAAATGTTTGGTGCGTGATTTTGCATGAAAAAATTATTGGACAATTTTTTTTCGCTGAGTGCACCATCACATATCCAGTGTATCTGGACATGTTGCAATTGTTTGCTGTTCCTCAGTTGCTTGATTATCACCTAGATGTCATTTTTCAACAAGACGGTGCACCACCTCATTGGGGTTTGGAGGTTCGTGCCTATATTGATATGACTTTTTCTGGACAATGGATTGGTCGTGATGGCCAGACTGCTTGGCCTCCACGCTCGTGTGATGTTGGCTAATATATGGATAGACATTTAATATTGACTATGTGTGCTACATGCTACCGAGGGTGCTCACGTGGAGACTTACTGATGTCGTCCTGTTACAACAAAAAACTTGGTTAGTTTGCCAACATCTTAGCACTGGTTTCACTTTTCTATTTTACATATAGTGGATATAAATGAAGTTTGTAATTAATCAGGGAAAGACTTTTCAGATATTCTGTATTTACGATATTTCAATCCAACATATGCTCAGTGCTATTCATTTGCAAATATTATCTCCTGACAACACGCATTTAATGTAGTCATCGCATTTACCAGCAGTTACCCACATTCTGTTGACATGCATCTTAAAAGTGGTACTGTGATAAGTGTTCTTTTAAATATGTATGTTCAGCAGACAAACGAGACATTTCAGCTGCAAGTACAGCTATTGCTTCAAAGATGACGTTTAATACTGCTCTTAAAGAAAATTAAAAATATTTAAAACAATTTTTGTTTTGTTAATTCTTAATGATCATCCCCAAAAATGCTATTCTGCATCAACGTAAGGTTTACATTCACAAAACATTATTTTAGCTACATCTGTAAGCACTGATCACTTCCAAAAGAAGGTCCATAGCTACGAGCTTATGGAGAGTTCAAGATAGCTCATCTGGGATCTGTCTTGCTACCTTGTGTGGTTCACAATGCAAAACGTCAGCTACAGTTTGATGTTGTCAAAGTTCTGCAAGCAGTTCCTCTGCTGTGTTTAGAAGCTTGCCAGGCACTGCATTTGGTACAGTATGTCAGTGATCTAGCTCAACATTCAATATCCATTAAGGAAGATCTGGTATAAGAGTTTCAAGATGTGTTTTACAGGGCTAGGGAAATTTCATGGTAAACCACTTACTATCTATATTGATCCAAGTGTGTCCCCTGTTGCTAACCCTTGCCTAGAGTCTCATAGTTTATTCACAACACTAAAGTTAGCTTCGAAACTTTTAGGGAAATTGGATGCGATTTCTAAAGTAATGTGTCTTATTGCATAGGTCAACAATCTTGTTATTGTTGTGGTGGCCTATAGCTTAGCCTTGATGCTTACAATTTAAACAAAGCCATTTAATGGGAAGTGCATTTAATACAATATCCTAACCAGAGGATCTCACATCAAGACCAGCAGGGTTCAAATACTGTGCACCATGGGATTTGTCAAATTGATTTTACAGGTCCCTCTTGATGAGGCTGGTTCAAACAATTGTTAATCCATTTGGCTGGTTCAAATTCAATCATCATCCTGTTTGACTCAGTTGTCCACCTAAAATATTTCAGCAAAGAACATCAAAAACCTTTGGTCATTTTGATGGAGTACAAGTGTACTTTGAAATTATTATGAGAGCAAACTCACAGGTACAGTTGGAGTCCATACTTTTGTTATCGGCATCAAGTGGTGATGAGATAGTTGGAGGTGGAGTTGCAGTTGTAATCCCAGGGTGCTAGGCCATGATTTTGCGCACGGCCACGCAATAAGTAGAAACTCTTACCAGGATCATAATGTCGCCACGTGGCTAATCGACACCATTAACACATAAAATATTTTCTGCTCCGCTGTTGGCATGAAGCACGCCAAACGCAAGTACACGGGTGGCTGGGTCACTTAAAAGTAGGAATTAAGGGTGACCATGTGCATATTACTTTCAAAGTCATCTAGCATTTACTACACAATAAAACACTGCAAAGTGTATGCGCACTGTCCATGACGGGCTTCCATTCGCTGAGGACCAAGATTATATAACAAACGCTCCCCTCCCTATAGGCTGTCATGGGCTTGAGTACACGAGACCAAAATACGCACATCCTGATGTATGGGAACTTGTGAGTGATGTCAGCGGAAGAGGGAGGGGGGGCATGCCACAGCAGGAGTGCACCAGTACAGCCACTCTGTGAAGCCACATGAGTGCTCGAACCTGATCAGCATATAAATAAACACAGGTTCAAACATAAACAAATGCCAGTTCAGATGTGCACGAACTCGGTACTTGACGAGAATCTATGTAATTGCCGCGTGGCGAAAATGAACACAAATTCTGACATAAACAACACTGTACTTTGATGAGCAATCAGCATAAATGCAGCATGGTGAAAACAAATGAAAGTTTGAAAGTAAACAAAACACAGATTCAGATGTAAACAAACAAGGCACTTAAAGAGAAATATACGTAGTTGTCCTGTGGCACAAACACAAGCATTATGTGGACACCTTGGACACGAACTTACTAGCTTTGCATGATTTGTAAATAAAGAAAAGATGGCACTGATCAGGAGTAAAATAATTGTGTCATTAGATGCTATCTACACATACAAGTCATGAATGGAGCAATTATGTACCGTGAGACTAAGTATTTAACACATTGACAGAGAGATGCTGTGAAAACAGATGCAGCTCTGATGACACTAGAGTGATGTAACTAAACAGTGAGCCATTTGAGGTGGCGTGTCATCCTGCAGATACACACGGTACTCACAACATCATGACACACAGCCGGGACTAAGATAGGGTAATGGCAGGTGTGGCAGATGCGCTGCCACGACGTGAGGCTTGTGATGGATGGGAGTGGCACTGAGGCATTGGTGAGACATCAGAATGCTGGGTGCAGTGGAGAGTGGAACAGCCACAGGACCCCAGTGTCAGCATGGTATCCGATGGTTCAGGTATGCATGCATGTGGCTGTGGGCGGTCGGACGATGGTGACCCAACAACAGGGACGCAGGGCGAGGATTGGACGGCATCGGGACACCAGAGGCAGTGTGGTTGGTGCCCAGGGAGCTCGCAGATCCGACAGCAACCCACACGGATCCAAGTTGTATCGGCTGGCTGGCAGCATGAGCATGTCGAGTGACGAGTGAAGGATGCAAGTCCCGGGCTGCAGTCAGGCTGTTGAGCATGCGTGGACATCTCAGATGCACATGCCTGGTAGTGTAGGTACGCACCTAGAAGCCCAGTATGGCGGAGGCATCCTTGGTGGCCCCAGAGACAGCAACTAGAAGGGGTCTATTGGAGTTATCAAAGGCTGGGGTACCATCAGCTGCATAGCCTTGTCGCCATGTAGTGTCAGCAGTGGTTGTCCGGGTGCAGATATGCCCAGCGGACAGGCATAGAGACACCTCAGTGGAGACAGTACATGATGCTCTGTGTTGCGTGAGCTGTCAACACGCCCACAGAGTGTCGACTGCTATGCGGACGCTCTGCAGGTTTAGAGGTACCCAGGGGGATGCCCAGCATCTTGGTAGTAGGCAGTTAGGCAAGGCGTCAGATGGTATCTGCATGAGGTGCGGGAACCATCTGTTTGTTCTGCATTGGCGCGTGGACAGCTCGAACCTGCAGACAGGCACGTAGGCGATGACTTCTCTGGATCAGGTCACACCTGCCTCTCTTGTGGTGGGGCCTCAGCAGGCCGAGGATAACAGGTGAGTGCGAGCCTCGTGTCTCCTCTGCTTCTCCCACTCCCAAACTTGCCTCCGGGAGTGGGGGGGGGGAGTGGTTAGTGTCGAGACGCCCTGGATGGCATCTAGCAGTGGTGTTGGGTTAGGCGCCACTGGCGTGTCTGCCTCTGGTACTGAAGTGGTGTCCATCGAAGGGCCTCTTCCTTCTACTGTATCCACATGTCAGTGGGGAGACCCAACGTGAGCAGCGTGGGCAGGGCAAGTATGGCCAGAGGTGGCATCTCGGTGGTGACAGTCTGCATCTGCTTCGGTTGGTTCTGCTGGTGTGTCTAGTGCCTGCGCGGAGGTGTTGGGGGGTCTGCGCACTGCATTCAGTTCCGGCTGCGAGTCTACAGGTGCTGTTGCTGCACTCGGCATTGGGAAGCGTGCGCCCGGCATCTCCATGCCATTTATCAACGGCGCTTCATTTGCATTCGCGGTAACAACAGGCCTCTTGCATGCAGCATTTGATTCACCTATTGTGTGTAGAGGTGGCATCTCTGCGCTTGGCATCACGGGGTAAATATCATGTTGTGGTGTTGCTTCTTCTGGGAACCACATAATATCCAACACTCGTGTAACAGTCTCTGTTGTGACAGAGAACGTCAGTTCCTCTGGAATCCACATTAAGTCCAACTCTGCCTCCCTGGCCCAATCACATGCGGGAGTTTTGGAGCCCATTTCATGGCGTGGTTACCCGATTTGAACAACACGGACGACTGCTGCTGTGCGTGGTTGATGGGATCCGCATTTCGTACACACGTTGCGACGCAAAAGAATTCTATACTTGAGGCAGATGAAAATTCCTAGTCTGCTTGCTCTAACTTCCCCTGCCGATACACAGTATCTGTTCTCTACTGCACTACACAACACACACTGAAACATATCTGTCTGTGCGGTTACGAGGCACACATTATTACATGCCTTTTCCCATTCAGTGTTTTCTGTGAGTCCTTGTTTACACATTTCACGCATTGATATAGACAGTTCTTGCATGTAGCATGCAGATTTTGTCACTGTTATCCCAGAATCAACAACAGGTGTTCACAATTACAGATACCATCAGCGTGTGGCCTTGGTCTTAGTGTGCCCAGCAAGGGAGAGAGAAGAAGAGAAAACAAAGTCTGCATGCACACAACATAGCCTGTTCCCTTATACACAGTTCACTGTACTCACATTTCATTCTTGGGGTGTTGAATCAGAGTTGGAATTGCCACACGTTGCCGGGTGCTACATTGTTATCAATGTCTAGTGGTAAAGAAATAGTTGGAGGCGGAGTTGCAGTTTCGCGCATGGCCAAGTGGTGAGCAGAAACTCTTACTATGGTCACGAAGTAGCCACCGGACTAATAAATTGACACCAATAACGCATATGGAATCTTCTCCTCTGCTGTTGGCCATGGAGCAAGCCAAATGCGAGTACAGGGATGGCTGAGTCAAGTGCATATTAAATCCACTGCTTCCCTCTGCCTCCTCAGCTCAGCTGGTCTCATCCTTCCCAGGAGTGGTAAGAACAGTGATTTCCTCGGGGCCGTTCAGTTCCTGGGTAGCACTGGGTGCTTCTTCTTCCAGGATGAGACTCTGAAGTGTTGGTAGTCGTCGGGGAGTCCGGTCCAGGGGGCTCCTCCAGAAGATCTAGGGCCATGTCAGTGTTGACCCACTACGTCTGGTGGTATATTTTCTCCTTCCGAAGTCGGTCAGTATAGATGGGAGGGTCCATAGGAATATCGCTCCCCTAGATGGCCGGTAGATCCATGATGGTACTTTGCTCTTGGCGGCGTCTTGTCGCCGTCTTCGGCATTCGCGGTTTCGTTTCCGGGGGTTTCACTAGAGGATGGTTCCTATGCTGGACGAGGTGCTGCCTTCTCTGGTCCTTGTTCCAGTGGGTTATGGTGATGTCGAGATGTCCTGGGTCATAGATTCGCCCCCGGGTTCTGCTTGTGACAGTGGTTCAAGGGGTCTCTCCTTAACTGCAATTGTTGAAGGTGTATATATTCCTCCATTTTACGTGGTGGGGCAGGGGAGACGTCTCTGCTACACTCCCAGTTGACCATTAGGCATTTCTTCTCCCCAATATATGCATGACATTGCCCGCAATCCACTATGCATTGCTGCTGTTGCAGCCACTGCTACCCCTAAATCACTGCCTTCCCTATCTATGGTGCCACCAAGAACTCTGCTTTGGTGGTGTTGTGATTTATCTAGATGGTCAGTTTTATCCTCCCTTCCACTTGGAGGAGGCGGTCTGAATGCACCATCTGCACTTTCCTGCCTTGGGGCATCAGGTGGGCTCTCTGATAGGGGTTGAGGAGGTCGCTTCAGATGAAGTTACCGGTGGCTGCCGTGTCTAGCATTGCGGTGGCAGTTTCCTGGTTAATCCTCACTTTGATACGAGGGGTGTCAGTAGGGTGGGGCTCCCCTATCAGCATCTGAAGGGTGATGCTGGGCCTGCCAGACTGATTTGGGTGTGGCTGTGAAATTCCGTTATGAGGTGTGCTAAGACCTCTTCCCCAGGAAACTGTACGGCTAACCTGGTGCACAGTTGGGACCATTGGGTACTGAACTCCCCATACCTGTTCCACCTGCCTTCCCCGTTAACTGCTTACAGGTTTTTATAAACCATTGCTTGGTGGGGACTCCCTTCTCTTTGAACTCATATTCGCACTCATGTGTGAAAGCTGTCAAGTCATCTTGGGGTTTCCAGAGAATTACTGTAATTGGGTTCCCTCTGGATTCCACACATATATTATACTCTGATGGGTTCCTGGGTTACTTGTACGGTATTATTCAGCTCTCCTACATACCTTGCACATAACACAAGTCCCAGGCATATAATGCGCTCATCGGACCACCTCGTGCAGAGATGGTGAAAAGTTTGTGCACACGATGCACCTTATGGCATTTGTTTCGCTGACCTGCTCGAGTTATCCAATTACAACGTGCTGTCACATCCAGCATTGGGTACAACGAAATTCAAGTCAATCGGCAAATCCGGTTTCATCGTTCCACCCTAGATACAGGTCATGGAAATTATTTTGACAATGTGCACAGTGAATAAAATGTTGGCCTACACTCGCACAGGTGGCTTCTTGCCATCTTTCATCTCTGGGACCCTCGGTTCCCTCTAGTTGTAAAGGTTTCGCCATGTTTGGCTACATTCGGATTCGACTCAGACATGCTTTCTGGTAAAAGAACTTGAGCACCACAGGATATTTTATGACTCCCCAAAGTCCGGTATCTTAAGTGGGGTGTCTCCCGGCTCTTGTCTCTCTCTCGTTCTCTCTGGGTCATGCTGGGTTGGCTCTGTTTTATTGTTTAACTAAAATGACGTGTGATGGCTAGGTTGAGGTAATGCTTGTCACACTTGGGAAAGGGTTTTTATGGTGTCAGGTCAGAGACACGGGGTTCCTCAAACTCTACTGATGGGAAGTTGAAGTAACTGGGTGTTTGACCTTAAGTAGTCCCATGTACAGGATCAGACAGGTAGGCCATCGTCAAGGTATGTAATCGTTGGTGATACTGAGAACCCTCCGGGCGGCTAAGGCAGGTGCCGGTGCTGGCTTACCTTGGCCTGGCTGTACCTAGGGTTGACTGATGGCTGACGAATAGTATTGAAGTCTAGGGCCCCATCCTAGGGTGGCTGGCAGGTTGGTTGTCCTTGGGTTGGTCCACGGGGTCCCTGGTTGTGGCTGGGTGCTAATCACCCACAGGGACAGTAGCTGCCCTCTTGTCGCTCGACTTAGTGCCACCTCTATGGACAAATGGCATGGGTGTCAGGTTCTAACAGTCCACCTCGACAAAGGAAAGGCAGTTGACGGTATCCCTAACTGGATTGTGCCCAAAGGCGATTAGGTTACGCCTCATCAGTCCTGTCAGTCCAACTGGCAAATCTCACATGGTGGATGGAGTATGTTAACTGACTCAGGCGGTATTTCTAATAGGGCGCTCTACCGTACGGATGCACCCAGCACCTATGCGTGCTTGGTCCACCGTATGGGTGGCCGGCGAATATGTTGTGTTTTGACGTACGTGCTGCTCAGTTAAGGGAGGCCTGCATCCCTACACTAAGAATGTAAATTGGAGATCAAGCTGCGGTCACCTGCCTCTTCCTTGAGGGATGGCACTTACTTGGTTGTAGAGAGATCACAGTTTCACCCTAGAATAAGAACTCCGTGGTTAGACTCGAACGTGTTTATTCACTGAAGAATAAACCCGCTGACCCATACTATCTCCAGTGCCTACCCTGATTACTAGGTACCGGCAGAAGTTACGTTAAAACAGGTTAAGGGGACCTGTTAGAAAAAGAAACTAGAGCAAATTAATTAGGTAGCCATAAAAACAGCTAGACCCTAATTGTAGACTGTGTTGTCCTGAAGTAACTCGGGTGTCGCTACCAAAGTGGTGAGAAGGTGCAGAGGGGTGAAGACTTCGGGGGTTAACTGGTGGCTAGTATCTAGAATACTTTTGGTGGCTGTAGGTTCTTCGTGAGGAAGATGATAAGGCAGAGAGATTCAACACTAGGTGTCGAAGCAAACTGCTGAGTACTCGACTGACTGACTGACTGGCGTTCTTGGGGTGTGCATGGCCTTATAAAGTTGTGGCCGGCATGTGCTTCAGCTTCCTTTGGTCGTCAGGCATCTTTGGCGGGGTTTGCGCCTCCCTTTGTAGCCTGCGCAGTCTTTACTGCGATATCTTGGGAGAGGCTGGAAGCGGGGTTGTTTCCTTATGTGTGGGCGGTATCCTTCGCTTGCTTAGGGGCAACTCTTGTGCCTTGTTTCACTGGGTTTCACTGGTTGGAGGGGGCGATTGTGCCATGTGTGCGTTGGGCATACTGAGTATTAGTGGTTTGACCACCATTTCCTTGGGTGTCCCCGATCATGGTGCATGCCTGTTGGCTCTGGAGGCAAGCGGTCTTGGGATTCTATGCTTTCTTAGAGTGCCGTGTAGATGCACGTGATGAGGCAGAGTCGAAAAAAACATATACTCCGATACATGTCATGCGTCAAACTGAACACATCCCATTAAATTCGGGACCATTGCCAGCTGGTATAATCTCTCATTTTGACAGGTAGGTATCTTGGCTTCTTGGGGTTTTCTCTACATATTGATTCTTTCAATTGCTTCAATTAGTTTGAAATGCAACTCACCAGACCCAGTCTGCGTATTTTTAGTCATCAAGTGTCCAGCGGTGGTTGTCTTGTTCCCAGATGATGTGCACTACTCTGTGTCATACGGTTAGCAATGGTACTCCATTTGGTCATTGTATCTGAAAGTCCATGTTATACATGTTATGTTGCACAATTATTATGCTGAGTGTCATCAAGGCTCAGCTCTATTTTTAGTGTTATTCATTGCAGTGATGCACACTTGTATCTTGAGACGAGTCTTAACAGATTATGTCAAGTCATATTAATTCACAGATTTTCAAAGTTCATAGTGGCGTTGTATTTTTTATGTTTACTGCTGTTATGCATTTCATATTTTACTGGAGTCATTATTGTTGAAGTACACTATTGAATTTGTTGAATGTGAAAAATTCCAGCTTCGCCCACATCATCAAAATGCTATGATACATATTATGACTTCTACAATAACAATACATTGAAACTTGCTGAAATCAAAACATTTCCTCCTTACAGTGCAGGCAGCTTTATGAACTATTTGGCTCATTAAACAAAGCAACAAAGTTAGTGGATGCAATATTTAATGTGCAAGGGAGTACTACTGTGTAGTTCCCAGGGGCTCCTCATTCAGACTTATTCTGGTACATCAGTGTAATGGTATTGGCAGGTGCTGTTATTGCAGAGAGTACCAGGCTGATGCTTTAGTGACTATGTTATAAAAGGTTATTATTATTTAAATATTGAACTACCCAAAATTCACTATCTTATCAAAAGTATCTTGACACCCATGCAAAACTGTTCTATATGTGTCCCTCGGCTATACTACACAATAGTGGACATTAATATTAAGTGGATTCACTGCTTGGCCATAATTACAGCTCTGTGGGGGAGGCTGTTAACCAGGTGTTGAAACATTTCTGGGGAATGGCCAACCATTTTCCCTGCAGCAATTTACAAGTGTAGTAAGTGATGTGGGTCGTTGGGTGGTTGATGGAATTGAGATAGAGGCTCTGGGCTGACCAGTCCATTTCCAGAATCCTATTGTCCACAAACCACTCACGAACAGTAGTGCTGACACATATAGTAATCATCTCTGAACTGATCTTCTACCGTAGACTACATGCAGCCGGTCAAAATGCCTTCAATGTGCCCCGTAGTATTACGAGAGAACCAAGCCCCTTTCATGTAAAACACCCCCCCATCTTCACCATGTCACTCCACCTCCGCCGAATTGCACTGACCACACAGGCCGGCATGTAGCGTTCACCTAGCATTTGCCACACCCAAACCCTTCCATTAAACTGCCACACTGTATAGCATAATTCATCACATTAAATCACATGTCTCCAGTTGTTTACATTGCAGTGGTGGCCATCTTTTCACCATCAAACGTGGCACTTCACATTCACAGATGGAGAGCAAGTGCCTGAGCTTTGAATTCCAGTCCTCATAACTTCTGGCACACAGTCATAGTGCTAGCTGCAGAACTAGTGGCACTGCGGAAATTACGGGTGATGATATTACATGATGACACTTGGTGCTCTCGTACCACCTTCTTCAGTGCTCAACAGTCCCTGTCGGTCAACACTCGTGGCCTACCTGGCCATGGTTTTGTTGTGGTTGTGCCTTCTTATTTCCACTTCACAATCACATCCCTGATGGTCGACTTCGGCAACGTGGCAAGGGTGGAAATGGCCTTGACTGATTGCTAACTAACGAGGCAACCAATACCTACACCATGTTTGAAGTCACTGAGCTCCCTTGCTCCACCCATTCTTCCAATATTGCATAACACTGTTAAACATAGAGCTCTCTGCCTCTTTTTATAGTAGCATTGATAGTTGTAGTGACATCTAGGTGCAAGTTTATGTTTACAGAGGGGTGTTTGGATACTTTTGTTCAGATAGTATAGTTTGTCAGAATTATAAACTGTATATTACTAATGGCTGTTGTAAAAGTATAATGTTGAACATTTATACTATACCCTTAAAATGTTAAATTAAAACTACTTAAAAATAAAGTAATTGCAACTGATGAAATAACAATTGAAAGAAAATTAGATGATAACATTAAAAGTTTACCATCTTGTAAATTATCTTGATGTTGAAAATCAGTTGAATCAATATTTTCCATCATGTGTTTTGAAAAAAACACTACATGATGTCTATAAAGACAATTGTGCGTCCAACATTTTCTAGTGTTTGCATTTGTTACTGATTGTTTTACAATACTTTCTCATATCTCATTCTCATTTCACAATACTGAAACTAAACAAGTTGTGTGAACCTTGTTTAGGCTAGCAGTGGATTATGTTTAGAATAGATGGGTGGCAATAAAACTACCAGTACCCAATTCTCACTTTGTTATTACAGGTTAAAATATGGCCAAATTTGTAAATAGTGTTAGTTTTAGGCTTAAACTTAATATTTCAAAACTATCACAATTAAAAATTTATCCTCAAATAAATGAAAGAAAATTATAAAATGGGGAAATTATATCAGAATTTATTTAACAAATTAAACACATAGTAATTGTTTATTTTCTGATTTATTATAAAAAATAACTTATCTTTGCTGTAAGCCTTTGATTACTTAATTTTTCACTACAAATGAAGCAAAAAAATGAAAATATTTAAGTGCAGTGGATACTGATGCAACTAATAGAATGCCATAGGAAAATTATTTTTGCATACACATGAATACGTTTTGTACTTTTATTTCTATAACTTACTTTTTATGTTAATATGACCATATTAATTTTTTAAAATTGTAGTAATTTTTATATAAATATTAAAACTTTAAATATCTACTTCAGTGAATACATTCAAAACAACAATGTCGGTTTCAATATAGATGAAGGAAAGGTCTATGTTACAACTACCATGCAGAGTTTTACTGTGCAAGAGGATCCGGTAATAACAGTTGAATACAACAGTCACTCACAGTTCACTTCATCTGAGCTATCGTCAGCTCCGCAGTTGGCCACCCTGTTGCAGCGTAACTTTTCGGCGATGCAGTAACTGCTTTCTTTACAAAGGAACTGGTCACAGCCGGGACCTTCTCTAACTTCTGTCCACACTGCACGGAAACCTTGCGCTCCAACTGATTTGTCGCTCACAATAAAGCTGCAACAACAACAGGCTCTTGTAACAAGATGCAAGAAACAGCTGACAATACATAACTTGCATCTTTTTGGAAAATGCCTCATTTGTGAATGTTCTTGAAGAAAGTATGTGTGTGTATCACAACTGTTACACATCTTTAGAGTTTACTGAGTCATAATGATAAAAGACAGCTACTTTGTCCAGAAAAAAGATGGCTATAAAAGTAATAGAATAATTTTTGAATTACTATTTGCTACAGGCTGTTCATGGTTAATTGAGCACTTTAAAATCAACATTTATGAATATAAGGATACTGAAATGATTAATTTTGCTTTCTGTTTTTAAATGCATATGTAAAAGCATATGTGTGAGAATTAGCGAATCAGTAAAACATCTACTTTCCTAATAACTTTGCAGTTTCACTTGGCCGACATATGAATAAAGTGATCAGGCCCATGGCAATGTTAAGGTTACATATGGTGGAAGAACACACAATGTGCATACAAGTAGATCTCAAGTAGAGCTTTCAAAAGTGCTCAGTTTACCATGAACTGTCTTAAGGTTTCTTTTCTGTTAATGTTATTGGTACGAATGTATCTCCTCGTCTTAACGAGTACAGAGATGTCATCATCTGTGAGAGCATTTACAAGAACATTTAAATACCATCAGGACACTTCTTATTTAATGTATTGTACGCCAGTGGGCATGTCTTACGAGGCACATGCCACATCAAAGCAATAATGTGAAAAATTGAACAAACATTAATAAATCAATTAATAGCACTCTTCACTTTAGATGCAAGGACTCCCTGCTACTTAAAATACACAACTGATTTAAAAACAATGTTAATCTGAAAGAATTTTATAAAACTATAATGACTGGCGAATTCTAGCATTGCAAGAACAGAAGATAATTCTATTTAGCACGTGTGGGATTGACAACATTTTATTACAGTTAATTCTTTGTCACCAACAATCTATACTGCTGTTTCAAACATGCATTTTGACTTTGTAATTAAGTAAAGATTTTTATTTATAGTGTCAGAACCTACAATATTTAGCTGATTGCGTATATGTGGTTTTCACAGTTTGTTTCTGGTATTTTTTCTCAAGTGCTGGAACTGGGAACGGGAACTTTTTAACTTTGCTACTAAAAATTATGCCTTTATGGAAGAGTATGACACACTTCAATTTTAAATTTTATTTTGACACAATTAAAAATAAGCCATTGAAGAAAAAGCGAATGACAACAGATTGCTTTACCCTCACTCATTCTGTAATGTCAGAAATGAAAGGTCAGCAAATACCTTCAACAATTAGGCCTACTTTATATGAGCAGCTGTGCAAAAGTGAGAAGTGATTCCTTCCAATCTTTGCAACATTTTGTGCCCACATATGTGGGAGTTTGTAGATGAAAATGCATGTATACTCATGGTAACACCATATGCTCTGGTACTCAGCTGTAATTTTATTGAACTTTACATTACAAATTTAAGAAATGTAAGAAATTTGTTGAGTTTGATGCAGTCCCTTCCCTACTGTCAGGAATACCAGGCATTGCTCTTTCATAACGTAGCACCAAAGCACAGACCTACGATGGACAGCCACGTGCTACCAGTGCAGTGCACAAATGACATACATATGCAATACTCTGAGAAAACACCAATTCCAGATTTAGTCCCACCTGAGTGTATTTCCAAGGAGACGCACTGAAATTTAATTAAACCTTGGAAATAAAATTATGAGCAAGTGAAGTTTGTGACACGCTGAAAATGTCTCATAATTAAAATGCAAGTGTGAGCAAAGGAGATATTTATGAATGGTGTATGTTTACTGGTGTAGCAAGGAACCACCTGTGGCCATGTGGTTATAGTTAACACAGTGTTTGGAGCAAAACTTAACAGCATAATTTTATCCATAATTTTTAGACAAAATATTTTCTGTGTGAATTCAGAAAATTAAATTAAATAAGTTGTCACAGAAATGTCAACTTAATATCACTGCTGTAACCTCCAAACCAATATGTTAAGTCATGCAACTGGGAAGGGATTATTCAAATTTACTTTAAATCCTAGGTAGCTTTAAATGTAATTTCAGGTTTCACTAAGTCTAATTCAGTATGAAAGAAGAGAGAACTGACATAGTGTACATTTCCCATGTGTAAAACGCATAATTATGAAACAGACAAATTTATTTATTTTGCGTAGAAGGATTTAACTAAGGATAAATGACTACAAAGGATATGTGCAATATTTTCTTATAAGGGTTTGATGCACCACGAGCGCTGTCGGTTTTGCATACACAGCCTCAGCCTCTGATACTCCCACCTAGAACACCATATCACTGAGTGCTGTCACTCATTTCACCTCTGTACTGGTCTATTCTACTAGCGAAGGGAACTGCTTGCTGCCTGAGAGATAGGCATTCCGCCCGACACTGCTTGAGTTCAAGTGGGTGGCCCCATCCGCTAGCTAAGTTGGCTCTGGCCGACAAGCACCGCACGCACATCCTGGCTGTGCATCGTGGGAGGTTTCCCCTTTCCAACAGTCAGCTCCAGCTGCCCCTAGCTCGCCACAGCTCTCAAGTGGTATATATTTCCTTGCATGCCCATCTGAGGAGAGTAGGGTGCTGGAAGTCAGACTTCAGCTAAAGTACTTGCTAGCTAGCCTCTCTACTCATGAAAGCTTGCCTTCACCAGTTGCTATACCTTGCTCTGTTTGCTTTTGCTCTCCCAGCATATTCAACTAGTGTTTTTCCAACGCCAGGTAGAAGTTCTTGTCGTGGAGCCTTCTAGTATACAAACCAAATGTTTCCCTAGTGCCTTGTCCACCCCAGACGTAGCGTTTACTGGTGTAGCTCTCACCTCGAGACTTTGAACTTCACTACCACCGTGTGGTATTCAGCTTGGCAAATTTGGTCATTCATCCATCAGATGTTAGCAGGTCAGAGATATATGTTCTGTAAACTACAAAGATGGAATAAAACATATATCTTCCAGTTACCTCTTTGTGGTCTGGTCAATGACATTCTACTCCATGTCTTCTCTTTCTGATTTGCCCTTTGTGTGAGCACCCACCTAAGTAGTTCCAGGTGCATGCATGACCATCGCATTAGAGACTCGAATCATGTTCCCACTGAAGGGCACTCCTGCCTCTTATCAATTTTTGGTGTCTTAGAGCTGGCTGGTAACATTGCCATTTATCGCCAATGTGGCTAGGAAAGAGAGATTATTTCTCTGAGGATCATGAGAATCAAGGTGAACAAACACACAGGGTCATCATGAGACTCTTGACTCCAAGCTGGTCACACCGCTTAACAAAAGTTGTAGAGGCCTTGTGTTGCCTTGTGTTAGTATCCTCACAACCGCCCTTCCCAACTGACAAGAGTTTGTGGCACTCGCGTCCCTTTTTTGTGCCTATAGAAAGGCAAGTCGTATGATTTGGTTGGAGGTATGTATAACACAATCAATATAATCTGAGCATGTCGTGCTTTTCCCTTTTTTGCATGTGCCTTTTCTGCATGCATACAGGTGTTTGCTGTGTAAAATGGAACACTTGAGCTTGCTGCTGTAAAATGGTAAAGTCACTTATTTATGCATAATTTCTCTTTTGTTTTTTGCTGCTCATCACATATCTCGATTGTCTCGATCTTTGATTGAGCCTATGTAGTGGTGACCCAAAGCACTTTGGTCTCTACTAATTACTAATGTGGCAAGCAGGACAAACGCATGTTTTTTCACGATCACAATCATTTCCATTTAATGCAGCATGTTGTTTGATGTGAGTGTTGCTATGTACCTTTAAGTGTGTGCGATTATATTCATAATCTTTTTTTTTACATGGTGCAATTTTGTAGTTCTTAAACTTGTTTCTGTACCTGAAGTGGTGACGAACCTATGTATAAAAGTGACAGCAATAGGAGCTCAGTGTCGGCCGTTGCAAAGCCCTGTCACGTTGTTTGTGCAACAAGCGGTGTGCCAGAATTTTTGAGGCTGATGTAAAATTCTCGTTTAAGGCTGAATTAAAATTCTTATTTACGGCTGAATTAAAATTACTATTTAAAACTTAATCAAAATAATCATTTAAGGTTGATGTAAAGTTCTCCTTTAAGGCTGATGTCAAATTCTTATGTAACGCTTGTGTAAGATTCTCATTTAAGGGGATGATGTAAAATTCTTGTTTAAGACTGATGTAAAGTTTTTGCTTAAGGATAATTTAAAATTGTAGTTTTAGACTGATGTGGAGCCTCATAGCATGATGTGTTTTTTTATGGTACCATCCTTTTTGCACTGGGACTTGCTTGTGACTTTGTCTTCTCACCCCATGTGGTCTATTGTAACATTACCCTGGCAACATGCCACCATACTTTAGGGGGCTGCAGCGGTGTAGTTATTAAACTTCTCATCTCCCACCTAGGTGAACCGGGTTTGATTCTCGGTGGGGTCATTCCCGTATTTTCGCATGTGGGAATCATGCCGGGTGATGTCACTGGTCAGCAGATTTTCTCGAAGATCTCCCATTTCCTCCGCCCCTTTATTCCAGTGCTGCTCCATACCCACCTCACTTCATCCTCATCAGTTCTCAGGACCCCGATAATAAGAGCTGCCCAAATCTCTCCACTCCACTTCACTCTCCACCATACAGTCTTGGATTCAGAGGGAGCATGGTCTCTGACAAAGTGATAATACTCAATTTGTTTCTATCCAGTTTTAGAATACTGTAGATTGTTAGCTTATTAAACAATTTAGGTATAAGGCCCACAAATCTCTCCCACCCACCTAGTGCTTGAAGGGGCTTAGTTTTGTTATGTAATTCCATAAGTGAACTATAACATAGTCTACCATATGGGCAATGGCTAGATCTGTGTAGTAAATGTGTATAAAATATGTAAAAGTGTTGTGCAAAGTGTATCACTTTTGGCGCATAATACAGATCATGATCAAAACAGTATGTGTGTTATTTAATTCTGGACACATTTTGTTACTGGCCACCTAACAGTAGCTTATGGTTACCGGCTATGTCAGTAACTACATACCATGTTTACATCTTGAGTGTGTACACTGTTTACTCATTGTGTACTGAAAAGCATGTTGGGGGCCAATACCCAGCATTCTAGCCACACCAGTTAAAACACCTGCCAGGTGGAAACTTAAAGACCACGTAAAACATTCCTTGAGAAGAGTTTTGTGCAACACCAAGGATAAATTGGCAATCTGGCACCTGGTACACCATCCAGAATACCATATCCCCTGTACTTTTACCACCACAGGATTCCTGTCTCACTTGATAATAGCTATTACCACAACTAACCTAGTCACACATGCTATTTAACTTTGCTATTTCCACTGATCCCCTCATGAGATGATGAAGTATGGCATCGGCCACTTTGGCACTGAGCCAAGATGTGATTGATTGCACAATATGTCTGCTTTCATATCTATCACACTCATTGCATCACTTAACAAAGTGAATTTTGCCGAAGGGTGAAGTGTACTAGTGCCCAATACCACCAAAACCGACCACAGCCAGACATTTGAGTTGCACAAACAGTTGCACTGTGAGATCACTTTTCAATGTGACATCACAAAATGTGGTGAAGCTGGGCAGGCAGCAACATAATGTATAAAATGTGGGAGAATTTTTTATCACTGGTTCTTGTCTGCAATGGAATGGCACTCGCAGAAATGGTGTGTACCATTCTGAATTGTGTGACGAACAGAGTGGAGACATAATGAAACATAACAATCAAGACCCACCATATGCAAAGTGCACAACCATGCTAGTCATCCCTACACTCTCACTACCCTAGGGGTCAAAGCTGACAGAGACGCTACCATGCACCATGATAGTATGCTTCTATCCATACCATACTTTCCCAAACATGAATATGAGGACCCACTAGCTTCTCTCAGTGGTAGTGTGAGCTCGGAAAGATACAGGATGTGCAATGAATAGTGGGTGACATGTGGGAGGACATTTGGTGGGAGGAAGAAGCAGAATGGTGTAAGACAGCCAACAGTTAACATCTCCTGGCATGGGGTTACTCAGCAATTCTATGTGAGGTGCGCCACCTCCTGCCATGTTTCAGAGCAAGAGACCATACTCTTCATAGCAAGCTGAACAGCTGCGCAGGGAAAATTTACTGAGCTTTGTGTGCAACAAATAGGGCCTCACATGACAATTCTATCAACACATCTCAACAGAGGTCATAGTAGGACTGGTCACTTGTGAAAGTCTGCCCATCTGACATGAGTTGTGGTGCACTCTTCAGCCAGTGGTATATCACAGCGTGGAGCAGTTCCTGAGAAGTTCCACATGACAGCATTTACCACCCAAAATGGAAAATGACTTTAATTCTGCACTATGTCTTATAAACTGAAGTGTGTCACTCCACTTTTCAGGCACTCATAGTTAAGGTGCTAAACAGATTCATAGACAAGTTTACCACTGCCTACTCAAACAAGAAGATAATCTTGTTGGGAACCTGGAAAGAACATATCAAATATCTCTCAGTCGCAGTTGAAAGTCTGTCAATAAATGAGCTTACTTGTGCGAACCACAAGTACCAGGATAGAAATTACAAAGTTTGAATATCTCGGTCAGTGAGCAATGATGGCAACAAACCAAACGACAAACATGTTCGGCTTTTAAGGACTTGTCAGCCCTGCACACCTGGACTGCACACATTTTTTGTACTAATAAACTTCTTGTACCAGCATATAAGAAAACTTTGCCACCATTATTGCACCTTTCATCCACTTACTATCAACAAAGTGGCATTTAAACTGATCTGAGATGACACTTTAACTGATCTGATGTTGCACAACATGCATTTCAGCTCATGAAAGAAATATTTGATGAGTATTTAGGACTGTGCCTCAATGAAATTGCCATATCTACCTACAAACAAATCTGAGATAATAAAGAATCATGGCAGTACTGTATCAACTGGATGATGTGTGCAAGAAACAAATTCTGGACTGTAAAAATACGAAACTAGGACTGGCTGAGCACAAGTATGATGTAAATGAAAGGGACTGTATAGCACTAGTATGATGTAAATATGAGGGGTTGTCTAGCAATCATGTTATAATAATTTGCAAGTATGCATTGAATTAAAGTTAATTCCTACAAATACGAAAGTTTTTACCAAGAAAATTACTAATGCAGTCTTCATGATTTACTTTACATGCTATATTTACTCAGCTTAAGACTAAAATAGAATTTTTTTTTATACTAAAATATTAATATTCTTTTTATAACATTCTAATTGATGTTACTCCTAATAAATATTCAAATCATGTTGATGTAGAAAGAAGTTTATTAAGGTTTAAAATATTAAATGTATTCACCTTATCCTCATGGAATTGGCCTCGGACAGGTACTGCCACTTATCGCTGGAGCGCTTCTCTCCGCACAGCTCTAGTGGAGGTTTGTCTAACGTATGCCACAACCGCACCACTGTCGCTGGGCAGCCTCTCTCTGCACCAATTAGAACACAACCATATAAATGTGCTGGTAGTCTCTTAGTTCATTCATTTTTTGAAAAGGAGAATGATCTTAAAGCTATTGGACTTTTGGTTACATGCAATGTTACACATTTTACTTTTATCCATGGGATGACTTAACAGGAAGCAGTATGGAAGTATAAGAAAGAAATNTGGGCAGCCTCTCTCTGCACCAATTAGAACACAACCATATAAATGTGCTGGTAGTCTCTTAGTTCATTCATTTTTTTGAAAAGGAGAATGATCTTAAAGCTATTGGACTTATGGTTACATGCAATGTTACACATTTTACTTTTATCCATGGGATGACTTAACAGGAAGCAGTATGGAAGTATAAGAAAGAAATCGCGAACTAGAATATGTTAGTAATGCATTCCCAAACAGCAGAAGTGTTAATATTAGGAAATATTTCATTATATTAGGTAGATTATGTGCTAGAGTAATGCCTTAAAATAATGGAAACCAATAGTATTTGCTTCAAGAAGTTTGAGTGAGGTGGAAAGTCGGTATTCAGAGATGGAGGAGACCATAGCCATTACTTTCACACCACGGGAAAGCTAAAAATTATGGATATACCACAAGAAAATTGTAGCAACTGGCCATTAAATTGTTGGTTATTCTGCTATCAAGTAAGCCAGTAGGTAAACTCACAACATTACTATAGAAAATGCAGATATGCTTATTGTACTTTTATTATACTATGTTTCTCACATATCAGGAAAATATTCTGCTTGCTGGATGCATTTTAATAGCCATTTGTATTGTAATGACGCAATATTCGTAATTTTGCGGGACGTGGGTGTAAAATTCTTTTGGGTGTATGAAGCTCTGGAAAGCATCGTAATATTTAATTGTATTTCAGTTTGAAGCCGTGGTAGCTCGTTTCCCGTGTTTGTTTTTCAGACAGACGTGTGCATTTGTAGGTTAAAGGGCGGACGTCTGCTGTTTGCGTTTTATCAGTAGTCTGGTAACCGTTTCATTTCGAACGTCAGTTGTTTTCAGTATTTTGGGAAGTGTTATCATTACTTAGATTAGTTCGTTTCTGGTAACAGCGACGTCGACAAGTTTTAGTTCCTTCTGCGCAGTTTTACTGCGTCATCCAAATTTTATATGAAACGAGAGGTTAGTTATCGGGATTTTGAATGCGTCTACAGTTTTAGTTCCTCCAGCGCAGTTTCAGGCAAAGTCAACAAGTTTTTGTTGTACGAGAGGTTAGTTTCTGTTGACGGCGCAGCAGTCGATAACGTGTTGAGCGCGGGACACGTGCAGTTTAGATGACGCTGCTGGCAGATGCTGGATGCCAGGTGCTTATCTAGGAGAAGGGGGCGATAGGCCTGCATATATATACTAGTGGGGTCTATCGCCTAAAAAAAGAAAGTAACCAACCGTCGAAGAGGACGCATCGGGCGTAAGAAGACGCATCAGGCATGAAGTACTTCACCCACACCGGCAAGCACCCGCGACCGTTAATTCTTTTCACATCATTTCAACTTAACCTAAAGTCTTAAACTTATTTCCGCCGGTGTGGGAGGTCGTTAGGGTGCCAGGAGGGAACGAACATCCCTCCTGCCTTCGTAAATTAGTCTTGCGATGCAAGTTTTTAGACATTAATAAACGGTAAACCACTGTGACGCTGTTCTGTACTTGGATATTTATCTCGGTACGGTTCGTACTCTGAATACCGGTAATTCATCTGTGAACTGTCACATTCAAAAAATGATAAATAAAGTATAGAACAAACTAACTTCGAACTTGAACTTTATTTCAAAATTAACTAGTGTTCAATTAACTGAGTCTCGTGTATTCTACCCTGAGCAAGTCGTGGCAAATCAACAGTAGGCAGTGTAAGCGGCTGAACGTTACAAGAGGGCGCCTAACCTTTGAGGCTGCATTATGCTAAAATTCTAGATACGAATGTAACGAAAGAGACGCATCTATTACAACATGGCGCCCAACTGTGAGGCTGCAGTTATATTAAATATGCCTTAACGAGCCGCGGCACGCTCTATTACAGTATTGGATGCCAAGAAACAATGTAGGAGAGATTGTGGAAGAACAACGCCTTGTAGAAAATGTGTTACTGGAAGTCTTCTTTTCAGATTTTGGTTCAGCACAAGGATAAAAAAAATCAAGCCCTGAAAAAAAATATCCTTTGTGAGTTCAGCAAAAATTGCTTTGCATTTTGGCTAAGCAGAGGCCAGCTAACATAACAGAATTGACAAACACATCAAAGTGGTAATGGATAGCTGTGCAAAGTGCTTGCACAAGAGTGACAAAATTGAGCAGAACCCATTATGCTCACGTAAACTGCCAGAGCAGCTGTTAAGGTTACCAACTTTTTCAGATTTGCCAAAATCATGTGCAAAAATCAGTCTTGCACATCAGTCCAACCTTTTTTCTGAACACATAAAACAACAAAATATTAGTAGCAATAATAGTCGTATTTCTGTGTGATTTGAATTTTTGATTTAATCTGCTTCCACGAATGCACTTGTTGATGAATGTCATTCGGTGGTGTCAACGCCAATATCTGTGACCATTGGATTAGAGTGAGTGAACGTACTTGCAATCACAGAAGTAATAAATTACTAACTTTTTAAAATTTATATTCTGTTTATTTTATAATAAGTCTGAAATACGGGACATATGATGTCCCATCCTATGTCCATACAGGATAATTCTTTCAGCCCCAGTATATGAGAAATCCCGTACAATAGGGGACAGTTGGCAACCCTAGCAACTATGATCTTTGATGGGAATAAAATCAATGGGATTATAAGGTTCACCATATTTTGTACTCCAGGAATATTATTAAAGATACCTTGTAGTAGTACTAGTCCACATGACAGCCGAGTCTGTTATTACACTTGAAACATGTGATTTTTAAATTGTTTTTATTATCTTTATTCAAGATTGATTTTAAAAATTACACTTTACTGCAGCTTATTTTTTGATGCAGTTTTTGTAGTTCTCACTGAAAAATGCTTGAGGAGTCCATTGCCTTACTTTTATCCAGCATCTGTGGCTCCATTTGCAGCCTGTATAATGCTCTTAGCATCCCAGCTGTTCGAGAATTAGTATCATAGCACACTTGCGAGCTCATTCACAGTTTATATATCCACAAATTGTTAATGCTGTAATAACAGTCAATGGATGTCTGACATCTTGTAAGTTATATGGTTGGTGCCTTTAGAATTAACAGCAGTGTATGGCAAATAACTTTTAGTCACACTGTCTATTTTATAGCGATGAAGTATCACAGTTCACATATTCAGGGTTCATTCAGCTTTCCTCACCTTCTAACAGTTCCTGCTACTTTGCAGGTACAGTGAAACCATGAGATAATGCAAACAATTTACAAATTTTATGATCTTTGTTGAGAAGGGAAGAAAAAAAAAAAACAAGATGGAAGGCATAGTGTCAAGGATATGGAACCTCTTGAGTCTGGTATGACATGCACCACACGTTCACAAGTACTTTATGCCCACTGTAACAAGTCTGTAATAGTACACATAATTAAATGCAAATTCAGTGGTTGTCATGTGTTACACACACAGTATGCTTCCAAATGTGGACACAGACTATCTAGCAGAGTAAAGCAACATTTGCGATGATACTTTCAGCAGAATACCCGATTATAAATTATGTTTTGGGCTAAAATACTGAATAAAAATAATAATTCTTCTTGTAAACCACTTTTACCATCCCAAAATTGTAATAAATATATTGAAGGAAATAGCTTAAAACAGTACATAAACATGTTTTTTTTCCTATATGTATTCTATATTGCTGCAAAAATCACTTTGATGTTTGATTTAATAAATTTAATGTTAAGTGTGGTGTCCTGTTTTGGTGTATATATTAACCATTAAATGTTTTAATGCATTACATACAGACAAGAAAATAGCATCTAGAAAAAAATTAAGACAGGAAACTACATTAGAACCAGATTGATACGACCCCTCACTGTTTCCGAGAAATAAGGTTTATAGTGAGGGGTGGTCTCAATAGATATATTGGAAAATTTTGAACAGATTTTGACCCACCCCTAAACCCTAGATGTCAACATTTGCAATTTTTTTACTTACAGTTCATGTTCAATCATCTCTGATGCAAAAATTACAAGTTTTTAAATTAAATATAAATCTATTTTAGTAGGCAAACTTCTTCCAAAAAAAATTATATCCTAGAAGAACATATTGGACCTCTCCTTGTTGCAAAAAAATGTTTACAAATATAAACTGGCACATAAGTTTTACCGAGCACAATCTATTTTCAGTGGCTTCTTGTGGGAAAATTTGAAGATTTGTTATATTAAAATAGTAGCTAAATTCAATAACCAGACTTTTTTAGAATAAAGTGATATCCTAAAAGTGTACACTTGGTCTTCCATTGGTTGTCATCAAAAATGTTTACAAATACCATTCAGTGCATAAGTTTACCGAGCATGAAACCCATTTTCAGTGATGTTTTGCTGGAAATCAGAGGGTTTGTTATTAAAGTGTTAATTTAAATTTATTTCAATAGACACAACCCTTCTGAATAAACTTATATTATGTAATAGCACATATACAACACCACTTTGTCACCAAATATTGCTCAAGCACTGGCTGATCATGGCATTACTCGCAGCAAGCACAAGTGGGATTTTACAACAAAATAAGAAGTGGTTTTGAATTATTAGTTATTGAAGGTCATATAGAAACAAATAATAATGACCATTTTTATTCGCTACTGTCTCAAAAATCACACTTTAATAAATTAAAGATGGACATATATCACAAATGACGTCCATTGCTTTGGACAAATACCTTCTGCAGAGCACCCACCAGAGCCTCACACAGCCATCCAAGTGCCAGACCCTAACAAAACTTAGTTAAACAAAAAAAAACTTCATATTCAATAAAGGCTGTTAATTCAGTTCCATGATGGAAGCAAATTTTTCTGTTAGCTTGTTTAGAATTTTTTTTTTACAAGAAAGTACGAGACAGGACCCAATTCTTCAAAGTGACAAAATTTTAAGAAGAACTGTGAATTATTCAATACATGCAGTCACATTGAACCATTTCTGGGATTGATATATTTGATGTTGCATTGTGAGTGAATACACATCACATGATTGCAACAAAAATACTGCAACTTTCATGTACTGCCAATGAAATATCTAGTGAGAACAGATCTCACAAAAGTTCTGCAAATCTACTAATACATGATGCCATTTGAATATTTGGGCCCTTGGAATCAAAGTAACTACTAAATAGAATATTACTCTCTAATTTTTTTTGTGTATGTTAGGTATCAAAGGAAGCTCAGGACTCTACAGACATGGTACACAAAAGAACCATAGCTACCAACATGTCATTCGTGTAGAACTAAAATGCTGTATTCACAAACTTAAATGTTTATAATATGTCTCACTTATGTTTTGCAATCAATTTATTACTTTTTGTGTAGGGAGATTATGCATACAGAGGTTGGCAAACCTGGGCAAGGACGGACAGTTTGGGAGTCGGTCATGGGGAATGAGACATGTTTTGGAATAAACTGTCATGTGTTAAGAATTCTCGTAAAAGCATTATAATTACGTTAATGTCGGCAGGCGTCGCGGTAACAGAGAATTTTCTGTGTCTAAAGCATTGCCGGTAATGTTTAGTTCGTGACCGGTACTGTAGTGATGGTTGGCGGGAAGCAGTGCAGCGCACATCACAATGGTGAGTGCAACATAATTTCAAATTGTGCCTCCTAAATATTTCAATTTTCGTTCGCCATCGGAATGGAACAAATGGATACAACGATTTGAAACGTTTCGGATTGCATCAGGACTGTGCAAAAAATCTGAGGAAACTCAAGTAAACATGCTGCTATACTGCATGGGATCTGAGGCGAACGAGATGTTATACTTGCTTGCTTTGAAAGAAGACCAAGTAATAAAGTATGCAATGGTGAAAGGTCAATTTGAGTCATTCTTTTCGGTGAGAAAAACCTCATTTTTGAAAGAGCCAAATTTTTCAAACACTGGCAACAAGAACGGAAGCTGCTGATACATTTATTATCAATGTCTTTAAATTGAAAGAGACATATGAGTTGCAAAACTTAAAGGACGAACTCATAACAAAAGTGCTGGTTATTGGTGTGGCAGATGATAGGTTATCAGAGGTGCTACAACTGGATAGTGGCTTGACAACAGGGCAGGTGGTAAAAAAGATCCGACAAGTAGAAACTGTAAAACAGCAGCAACAGGCAGTGCGGCAGCCATCGGAAATATCAATTGGGCAGTGCAGCAGCCATCGGAAATATCAATTGATGCAGTTTGCAATAGTGTGACAGACGCTCTCCAGCCTCCAAGAAATGATTTAGTAAAATTTTGCTACCCACAGATAGCAGGAAATAAAACTGAGAACCATCAGCTGAACACAGAATCAGCAACAAGTAAATGCCACAAATGCAGCATGACACTGTCACACCCTCCGTTTAAGTGACCGGCAGATAAGGTTAAGTGTAGGAAGTGCAACAAAAAAAGGCAATACGAGAGGTGTTGCAGGTGTGCAGAAGTACATGAATTAGGAACAAAGGAGGACAAACAGCAGTGGGAATATTATATGGGGGAAGTTTCAGCAATGGAAGTTTGTTCAGAACCATGGTTAGTTCGGTTGCACATGGGGAAAGTTGAGGTTAAGTTCAAAGTTGGTACATGGGCCGACGTCACAGTAATTGGGCGAGGATCAAGTGACTGTCTTGGAATGGTGCTTGAAAAAACTTGCAAGAAACTATTTGGTGCTGGAAATTGGCACATCAAAGTGATAGGAGTAGCAAAAATAGTACTTTTGCATCATGATAAGCACAGTGAACAAGTAATATATGTTGTGTACTCTCAACAAATTCCCCTTCTCGGGAGACCTGCATTGAGGGCTTTCAATATCATCAGTGTCCATGACAATTGAGCCCTGGAAGAGGTGAAGGAGAAAGGGGTGCGTACAGTTGCACATCAAATTGAGAATACACAGCAAATTGTTGATCATTTCTCAGAACATTTTACAGGCTTAGGGAAACTCCATAAGCAATATGAGATAGCATTAGAGAAAGGCTACAAGCCATATGCACTTGCTGTCCCAAGAAGGGTCGCCTTACCTTTGAGAAACAAGGTGAAACAGGAACTGAATAACATGGTTGTGGAAGGGATAATCACTCCCATTGAGATACCAACGGAGTAGTGTGCACCAATGGTGGTGGTGCCCAAGACAGTTGGGTCTGTCAGAATTCATGTTGATTACACGGAACTAAATAGGTATGTGCGTTGAGAGCACCTTCGGCTTCCAGCAGTGGAGGAATCACTGGCACAGTTAGGAGAAGCCAAGATTTTCACAAAGTTGGATGCTTCAAAGGGATTTTGGCAAGTACCTTTGGCAAACGACAGTGAAATACTGACAACATTTTTAACACCATTTAGAGGATAGGTTTTCAATTGCTTGCCAATTGGTATAAATTCGGGATCAGATCACTACCAATGCAAAATGCAAGAAATATTACAGGGACTAGAGGGTGTTGTTAACCAGGCTGACAACATCCTCATATATGGAACTTCCTCAGAAGAACATGACTCGCGAGTGCTATTAGTGCTTAGATAGTTAAAAGATGAAGTTGTGACACCGAACACAGATAAGTGTCAGTTCAAGGTACAATCTGTGAAATTTCTGGCCCACGTTGTGAGTAAAGGAACAGTTCAGCCCGGTCCAGACAAGACGAAAGCCACCAGCGAAATGCCAGATCTCACAAATGTCACAGAGTTGTGGCATGTGTTGGGTGTGACAAATGATTTACGGAAGTTCATCCCCCAGTTGTATGAGAAGATCCAACAGTTACAAGAGCTGCTCCAAAATGAAAGAAAAAAAAGTGGGTATGGGGTGATGCTCAAAAGAAAGCCATGGACACAATCAAGCAGGAACTGACAGAAGCCAACCCTTGTCCTATATATACGTGATGCCCCAATCAGAATTTCAGCTGATGCTTCATCATATAGCCTAAGGGCAGTATTGGAACAGCAACAAGGACACCAGTGGAAGCTCATCATGTATGAATCAAGGACCCTGAGTGAAACAGACATAAACCAGAAATGTCGAAATTAAGAAAGAAGCTTTGGCAATCACATGGGCATGTGAGAAGTTCCAGGAGTGCAAATTCTCATGGACTATAAAACCATTGGTGACACTACTATGATCTAACCCACTTGCAGACCTGACTGATAGACTACAGAGGTTACAAATGCGATTGATGTGCTTCACATACACAGTTAAGTATGTATCAGAAAGAGAATTCCATATACCAGATGCTCTTTCTATGGGGAAAGAGATCCTGGAGGAAGACCTGTACATCCACAATGTCATATAAGAAACACCATTTTTGGACAAAAATTTAGCAGCCAACAAAGAGGTTCAAAACAATGATATGGAATGCCATAAACTGAAGGAAAGTATCCTTCATTGATCCTGGCACAAGGACTCTGTATACTGCTCAGTGAGAGGATAACTGACATATAATGATGGGCTCATCATGAAAGGGACACAGATTTTCATTCCTGTGCTGCTATGTCCCAAAATGTTGCAAAGAATACACGACGGGCACATGGGAATAGTGAAGTGCCGTCGTCGGGCACACGAGTCAGTGTGGTGGCCTAAAATGTCTACTGAAGTAAAGCAGATGGTGGAAAACTGTCAGAAATTTATAGAGCAAAAACTCTGAAAATATCACCATTATGTGGCAGACCATGGGAAGTATTAGCAGTAGACATAATGGAGCTGAAACAGAAGCAGTATCTAGTGATCCAAGATTATTTTTCTAGGTTCCTGGAGGTGGTGAGTTTGGACAAAACAACATCCAGAGTGGTAATAGTCAGGATGTAGAATATTTTTGTCAGATGTGTAATTCCAGAGGTAGTCAGAACAGATGGTGAAGCCTAGTTTACATCATTGGAATTCCAGCAGTTCGCCAAGGAATATGGCTTCAGTCATAGGACATCTAGCCCACGCTTTCCTCAGTCAAATGGTGAAGCAGAGAAGGTGGTAGACATTGCTATGCACAATCTGTCAAAATCAGAAGACCACAATGTTGGTTTTCTCTCCTACAGATGTACACCTCTCGAGTCAGGTTTGCCACCAGCTGAGCTACTGTTCTGTCGGAAGCTGAGAAACACGTTACCCTTGTTACCGTCACAACTTAGGCCAACATGGGACGATGAAGCTGCCATATAAGATTTTAAGTTTGAGGACCTAATACTTAAAGAGAGGAACAGAAAAATATGTGATGGGGAAAAGCAAAGTCAAAGATATATCTATCCTGAAGGCAGGAGACAGGGTGTGGATCACCAACATGGGATGTTGTGGACGGGTTCAGTTTGCTGCAGAAGCACCAATATCATACATTGTAGCCACTGACAAGGGTATGATATGCAGGAACAGAAGGCACCTCATAAAAGTACCAGAAGGAAGGTGGAAAGAAGAAATAGGCGATGCCACAAACACAGTAAACAGAAGTGGTACCTTCGATACATCAGAGTCAAATAAGCAACAGGAAACAAGAACAGAAGCAGGGAATCCAGAGGAAGACATTCATCCAGCAGGAGAGAGAGTGCAAATGTCAAGCCTTACTGAAGAGAAACTATTTTTGGGGTTTCCAGTAACAGAGTGTGATAGAAATCAAGGGTCTTCAAATTTCAGTCGAGGCACTAGTGAGAGAGGCAGGAATGACCAAGTTATCAGAACCCAAAGTCGGAGAATGGTGAAGAAACCTCAACGAATAGACTTGTAGGCAACAATAGTGTTTGTGATAGAATAGTGTTTGTGTTAGAGCTAGACTGGGGTGTATACACACAGTTAAGTTAATGCAGGGTACTGTTTATGCCACTGGGGGGGGTATGTTTGAGATGATGCAGTGTGCTATGACAAAAGTGAGAGAAAGAAGGATGTAGTGTAGTGAGGTTATGCATACAGAGGTTCGCAGACCAGGCCGAAGACAAACAGTCTGGGACTCGGTCATGGCGAACAAGACATGTTTTGTAATAAACACTATAGAACAGTTCTGGTGTGGATGCTAGTGAAACATCCATCGCAATGCAGTTTGTAATTACTTGTTTCACTACACTTTTGTAATACTCAACAATGCTGTCAGAGGTTCAAATCAGCCCACAGGAAAATTTCCATTGCATTTAAATGTAATGGAATCATCTTTGTACCATACATTTTTTGCCATACCATTTGTATTTCAAAGCATGGTAGCAATTGCTAATTTTCATAAATTTGTTGTGGACTCATTTTCAATTATTTTAAACTCTATCTGTGATCCTTGTAATGATGCAATATTCTTAATTTTTTGGGACACGGGTGTAAAATTTTTTCGTGTGTATTAAGCTTTGGAAAGCTTCGTATTTTTTTTATCGGGTTTAAAGTTTAAAGCCACAGTGGCTCGTTTCCCGTGATAGTTTGTTTATCCGGCAGATGTGTGCTATTGTAGGTTATCAGGCGGACGTCTGCTGTTTAAGTTTATCAGGAGGAGGGTTACAGTTTTCGTTTCGAACGTTGGAGTTTTTTGTGAAGCGTCAGCATTATTTAGCTTTTTCAGGAGACGTCGACAAGTTTTAGTTCCTACGACGCAGTTGCGGCGTAGTGTTGATAACGTTGTGGAGAGCGTGCGTGGCCAGGCCGTTATTTCAGGAGAGGGGGGCAAGAGGCAGAACAAAAGAGGCGTCTGTCTGTCGCCCTTCGAGCAGTCTCACTTCAGAAGCAGTGCTTCAGAGTCAGTCGGCGGCGAGGGCCGTTAGAGGCAGCACTTCAAGGCAGTTATCGTACAATGGTAGTCTAGGTCGCGTCAGGCAGGACGATAACCCCCACATCGGCAACTAGACTTTATTATTTTAATTCTCCGCCGGTGTGGGAGGTTGAAGCAGCATTGTATTTCTTTTGGTGCAAGTTTTGAGACACAATAATCTGTAAACGACTGTCAGGCTGTCTGTACTTTTATATTTATCTGTCAGAGGTTCGTACTCTGTATACCGGCAATTCGTATGTGAACTGTGTCATTCAAAGGATAAATAAAGCATAGAACAAAATACTCTGGAACTTTATTTCTTAATTAATCGGCGTCAATTGTACTGGGTCTCGTGATCTACCTTGAGNGAGACATTCATAAGCTGTAAACGACTGTGGCGCTGTGTCTGTACTTTTATGTTTATCTGTGAGAGGTTCGTACTCTGCGTACTGCAACTCCATCTGTGAACTGTGTCGCTAAATAGTTAAATAAACATATATAACAAAATACTCTGGAACTTCTTTCTTAATTAATCAGCATCCATTTACTGAGTCTCGTGTTTCTACCTTGAGCTAGTTGTGGCAAAGTAAACATTCGGCAGTGTAAACCNTGTGGCAACGTAAACAGTTGGCAGTGTAAGCGGCCGAACGTTACAATATGGCACCTAACTGTGGGGCTGCAATATTACATCCTTTGGCATGAAATTTTTAATGGGGCTGTGCTAGATGTCAAAAGATTAGATCAAAAGATAAATAAAAATAACTTATTGCTATGAAGTAAATACTTGCATGAAATTGTGGAAGAAGACAGAATCAGATGTTTTGGGACAGAATCAACCTGTTACAAGTTCTTGCAGGAGAGACGACATCAAAGAGATGGTAGCAACAGTAGATGAGTACATATTTTAGAATTATATTTTAAGGCAGACTAACATTTTAGTGCCAATTTGGAACCTTTCATTTACCACTGTTAAAAAAATTCACACACAAATTTAAAACAAAAATTTTAAATAATAATAATCAATTCTGTTTATAAGCTATTGATAAAAAAAATATTAGCAGTTTCATGTATATACAAAAACAAATAATTATTATATTACCTGTTGGATCACCTTCTACAGCAAAAACTTCGAAATTGAGCAAAATTTTGTGTTTTTGCCTTACATTGATGAACCAGTTACACGTCCAGCTGGAGATGCCTTTGCTTGGGGCATCGTAGTTGAGAGGGAATTTGGGACTGACGATCACCCCATCATCCAGATTTGTTACATTATCGCCGCAGTCTGAAACCCCACAATTTTCATGCTAACACATTTTGATTTCCTCTGACACAGTCAGACACATATTTTGGATTATAGTGCCAGTACGTATTAACAAAAAAAATTTTTTTGTATTAGTTAAAATATATGAATTAAGGAATATCTTTGACTCACATCACTTCATAAAGCTACACTGTAACAGCATCAATGCTGTCATAAAGGTGTACACAACTTAAATATTAGCTTAAAGAGAAGTAAATCTGCCTGCAAATATGTGCCTGATAAATGGCAGATTTCTGTATACTTTGTTCAAAAATAGCACTGGAAAGTGAATTCTAAGAAGTGATGTACCCAGTGAAACATTAAAATTGTTCTTTTTGGATTTTATACAAATTTTTTATTGGCTTGTGCAGTAATTTTTTTTAAAGCTGTATAATTTTTTTTTAATAATCTTTGTTTTTGATTTTGAGTGTTGACAAGAAATATTCTAAATACATTCATTATAAGACATCAAATTTCAGAAATACTTACGTAGATAATTTAAATTGAATGCAATTATACTCAAGGTGCAATAAATAGATATGTACTTTTCATATTTCAACATGCAGAAATTCTAAATGGCTGCCCTCCGATCCATGATGCTGGGGCTGTGTTGGCAGCCAGGAGATAGTTACCATCTAGGCTGTGTCTCACTTGCTATTTTGCATTCCTTGATTGTTTGCCGACTTAAACTTTTAAACAGAAAATTTCTGAAAATGCAACTACTGTACAAAATTGTAGCTATTGACTTTACCCTCCACAACAGACATATCAATTTTATTATTAATATATAATTCTGACATAATAAACATAGTATTAAATTGGTAATAAACTTTGTATTTTGTAGGTATTAATATAATTTTCCATTTACAATTCAGATATGCTGGCATTGCTGGGTAAAGTAAAAAGTTAAAGGATTTTAGTCCCATAAAAAATTTTTTTTTTTGCTAAAAGTGTAAATCAAGCAACAGATTACAGAGTCCAATATGGAAAGTCAGATAAAGCATTAAACTTAAGCTAACCCTAGAGCATCATTAAGACTCATTTACACATCATTCAATTTGATGCAGTAATTGAGTTGTCATCGCATTGGCTTCCTCTGCCGTGGCAACTCAGCAGCTTGCTCTACCACTGCTGTGCTAGGGCTCTCTACCACAACCAATCTAATACCAGCGAACCCTCGAGACATGCACTCCACTTGGGATTTTACACCCCATCCCTTCAGTACCACACTAGAAGACAGTAGGGTTTGAGTTGTTCTCACTACTTCTTTATTAGTTGCTCTAGGTTTGCTATTGCTAATGCCAAATGAGTCAGTCTGTGTAGCTGTAAGACAGGGGAGGGGACATGCACAGTTGTGCATGTCCTCCACCAGGGGTGTGGTACCGCCCATCACTCCGGTTACAAACAAGACCCCCTTACCAATATTTCTCTTCTAGTGTTCAAACACCATTTTAAAGAAGATTATCCTTTGCCATCTTCTGTTCTAGTACAACACTTTTTCTACCTCATAAACTGCATGCAATTTTGCAATTCTTTTATTTTGAGGGTTTTTGAGGTGTCTATGCCGGGTTTTTCTCCCGCCCTTTGTAGTCCAGTTTATGTTAACATGGGAGGTAACCATGGCCCCAATCACAGTCATATTGGCTCAATCCCAGTAAAGTCGCGATCTTGTAGTTATAATCCCTCCTCTGCATCCCTAGGCATATGGCTGAGCCCTGAGATGCACTTAGGTCCCATCCCTGCCTAGCACCTCTGACTCTCCTCTTAGTGTAAAGGTAGAAAAAAAAATAGTGTTAAGTTATATCCTTTTGATGCTCCGTACCTATGGGGAAGACAGAAAAGGGGTAGAGTTGACTTGCACATTACAATAAAGGCAGTAAAGTCGTATTCACAGAAATACTGGATTTATTGTCCTTTGATCTGGGCAACTGTTGGCTTGTGTCTGGATGAAAATGCTGTACCATACAAAATTACCATATTTACTCATCACACATGCACATTTATTCTCAAAAACTAGTTTGAAAAGTAGGGGTGCGGGTCTTGCATAGGGACTCTGTTTTATCATAATAAAGACTGCTTTTCATTCCTTCTAATGCTCATTCATATGGCTGTGGCAAGGATGGTGTTGGTTGAGTGGCATTGATAGAAACAAAGCAGATATTTGTTACAGGGGGTGGAATGTGAGCGTCGCTTCCTGGCTGGTCTGCAAATGTGCAGCTGATCGGGTGGATAAGCAGTCCACATTTGAAGCTTTCTTAATGTTGTTAAAGTTTTACATAGACAAGTCAACTTTTTAAATGATAACTGCATTAAAATAATAATGGCATGTTCACCATATTTGTGCATATTTATGCTGAAGGTGTGATGTGCCATCAGATAAATGGCCTTTTGTGTTTAAATATCTCTTCTATTTGTGTCATGCTCACAAGCCTCTTATAATATATGGCCTACTGGGCCCGGGTCCAGGGATGCACCAAGTAGAGGAATGCAAATAAAGTGAAAAAAAAAGTTAACTTTTAAATACTTATTCAATTTACAACCTTTTAATAGTTTTTCTTTGAATAAAACAATTCCTATGTCTGTTTTTTTAAAAACTCAGTTTAATACTTAAGTATTTGAATTACTAATTTTTTTAGTGGGGCACATGAGGCAGGCTTAAAAGATAACAGCCTAGGATAGGAGCTAGATAGAATGGATGATACTGGTAACCGTGACTCTGATTCACATGCCCTGTGAGCTAATTGATTTCCACCCACGATAAGAGCTGACCATCTATCTTTGAGCAATGAAACACTTTGATGGAACTACCTTCTCCTGTTTCACAAGAACTGACTCGCCCTGTCTGTTTTGAGCTTCTGCACATTATCTTCTCGTTTGTATCAGATTCCAGTAACCTGCATATTTCCTGCCACATTTCAATTTAACACACTGTTTACTTAGAGTAGTAACTAGTGAATTGCAGTGATAGTTCTAAATACTAGTGCATAGTATTGGCTAGTGATTATATAATTATATTATATTATTCAAGTGTGACAACACAATTTTAAAATGTGTTCAGAACCCAGTAGCGCACAGTTTCAAAAACAGGCGGGAAGGGGTGGGGGTTGGAGCAACAACTTAGTCTGTGCCCAGGGCGGCACAAACCTTAAAAGTAGGCCCACATGCTAAGACTGTACCTGTTGACTGACAGTTTCTTGTTGTGTTATCAATCGCCTGGCCTACCCGGCCAGTATGTATCAACGCATGCATTTGGTGGCAAAACAGCTCAAACCACATATAACGTCCTTCCGTATTTCAGAGATGCTGACATTTTTCAAAAGCTAGAGAGGGGGAGGGGGTATTTCAAATAAATATGGTACATCACACAATACAATTATTTTTGTTAGTGTTTAGAACTAAATTTTTGTAAAATATTTTTTCCTGAGAGGATATTCAGAATGTGGCCTGTAGATCTTACATGAGGGCAGGTAATACATGGGTAAATATGTATAGTATTAAGAAACATGACAAGGCAGCTATCAAACTGGAAAACTACAATTTAACAATTAATTTTAGACTGGACTATTATAATTCAGTCCCAGGAACCACAGATGGTTGAAGATGCATTTCATTGTTTAGTAGCACACTCAAATAATATGCAAACAGATAGAGTATGTTTGTATTTATTTTATCATCAGCACTGTATAATGAGATAGGGTTAATATGTTACCAAGTCTGGTGAATTTGCTACTTGACTGATGTGTGCTGTTAGTAGGTAAATTGAATTTTCCACATTCATTGAATCACAAACCATCCTGAGTTAAATTTTATAGACAAACATAATTTTAATTTTACCACAGTTTAATAATCAAACAATAAAACTACTATACAGAATATTAGAACAATAGTTCATATACTGTCACAGTTTTAATTTAAAAATAAAAAATAAACAGAAACTTTTAACTACACAAGTAGAAATAAAAAATCACCTCCGAAAACTGATTTTGCATCTTCAAATGCATATCGTGCTTTGAATCCACTGAAGACACCTTCCTGGTCAGAGTGCAAGATGACCTTAAGGCCAAATGCTGGTCGATTGGACTTAACAGGACCAGGTGCTGTCTGACCACAATACCTGCCAATCAGCTTTTCCGTGCCATCGCGATAGACATTGTAGATTTCCAACCAGTCTTCTTGGCAAATATGGATACTGTGCACACACACATTAAAACATCACATTGTGTACATGCATTAGTCACACAGGACTTTAATTACAGTTATACTTAATGTTTAATCCAGAATATGCTGAACTGAGTGAACAACTAATTTTTCTTGTATTCAAAAAAGCAAGATTGTCTCATGAGTAATTTTTCACAAGTGCAGATTAATTTTCAAACCAATTAAAAGGTACTATAAAAACAGCAATATAATGTCAGATGTCCAAATTAAGTTAAAACATAATTTACTGAGTAATTTAATGAATATAAAGATGAACTTAAAATATGCAGTATCAAACATGTCTGTGCCATAGTACCCTAGGAGCAACCTTGAAACATAGAGGCTATGACCCCACAACCAGCTGCCTGAAGAGCAGTGAGAGTATCTGTGACACTAATAATGGTGCCCATGAGCAGAGCATAAATAGTGCACCAGTGTTAAGAGTTACGGGAAAAATGTCTACTACTGAACAGAGCTGTGTGTTAATGTCTCATCAGTGCATATGATACCCACAAGCACAGGGTGTAGAATGTTTCTAACATCAGCCCAGATTAGGTAGGTCCAAAATTTCTAGAAAAAACTTCTAGAAAAAACAAATCTGGGTAGTTTTTATAACCCTAAGATACAATTAAAGTAATACAAACAGCACACCTATTCACTTATAGACAGATCTGTAAACATATCAGTAATATTGTAACTGAGTTAACAAGTTGAGCACACAAATTTTCATCATTAAAGATTCTGCCTACCCAGAGCTGTTATCCGCGTTTGAAGCAGAGAGGCGCAGGAGTGATGAGCGACACTGCCTCGTGCATCCAGTAACGCCATCGCCACTACGCACAAAGCTATGATCTGGAGTGTAGTGTTCTCGTCACACTGCCTGTACCTATGGGACTTTCGGTGGTGACCCTATTATTTTATTGGTGGAAAGTCTGTAGAAGGTTCAGTGCACGCGTATATTTTCAGATACAGCGTTTTGAAAAAGCCATTTTTAGCCATTTTGGAGTGCTAAAAAAAGGTGTTTCTAATGTGCATGATGTCTTGAAAGCACTCAACAACCCTCTTCTGCAGTGCGTGTTCTTTTCTTAGACTAGCACATTGGGGGCACATTTAATAGTTTCACAGAAAAATGTTAATTTCTAGCACTCTGTAACACAGTTCAAGTGCCAGGTAGGCAGGAGCCTTAAGTTGCATTGCTAACTGTGTATCATAATGTGTATTTTGGTAATACACTAGCGACCCGATCCAGCTTCGCCCCGGTACAATTTAGTTTTCATAGCGATACACTAACCAATAAATTGGGAAAAGACGATTACAATATTATATGATAGTAAATTAGTAAATTATTATCATATATAACATACATACATACATGTCACGCCTGTCTCCCAGCAGAGATTATGGACTTCCATTTACCACAATCCTGACATACCTACCTCCTTCGCTTTATCCACATTCATACATCTCTAATATAACAATATTATATGATAGTGGTTTAGAAAATTTCTTTGTATACAACGTTAATCGTTTTGCCTCCGACCGCCAGTACAAAAAGATTTATGTTTGACGTGATACGCGAAAGGGGTATGTATAGTTGTCCGTGTGAAAAACATGCTCCACTCAAATCCACTCCCGCCACATTAAGTGTTTGACCCTGTGCCTTATTTATAGTCATGCCAAAACAAACTCTTATTGGAAATTGGACTCTTTTAAAATTAAAAGGCAAATCCGATAGAATCGTTAGTATTCTAGGTATTAAAACAGTTTCCCCAGAGTCCCATTGCATAATTTTAGTGCATTTATATTTTGCAATAAAATTATGGGGCTCAAACTTTTGAAATTAGTTTGTGTGGTGGCATGCCAGAAGGATTCAATAAATTAAGAAATTCTGTGGGTTAGTGCACAGCTTCTTCACTATCGATTACTGTATATATTGCGTAACAGACTTGTCTTTGCTCTGGAATTCACCTCAATATCAATAGTACCTATGTATGTTAGTACGCAACAAATAACCAGTAATATTTATAAGAACAAAAACATTAGTTTAATCTTAACACACTATCTAACCTATTTAATATTTACACTTACCTAAACAAAACGGAATAAAAAATTATTTGGAATGAAACAAAACAAAACAACCAAGTCCCTCTTAACTCATACGTACCGCCACACAACGGCTGTCACTGCCGTTTTAAGGGTTAAAAGAAAGTTTTAAAAAACGCTGAATCATTTGTGATAAAATCCTTACAAAGACTCATTTACCTAAATTACAACCAAGTCGTGCTGAAAAACTTGTTTTAAATATTGCAGGATGTAAGAGACAAAGAAATAAAAAGAAAATACAACTAAGTCCTGCTGAAATTACTTTTTCAAAAAAATTTTCATAACTTTTAAAGTATTGGTGATAATTGTATAAAGGATTAGGCAGCGTATTCAATGAGAGTGCGGTGGCAGCAATCTTTTTTCTGCGACTTGATTCACTAATACCGTTGATGCTCAGCTCCTATAAGTGCTAGGGAAATTTTTAATACACACAAACCTTTCTCAATAAATGCAAATCATAACAGAAAAAACCGCATCCAAATCTGTTTAGTGGTTCGAGATTAGCGCAGTCGTACAGACAGGCAGATGCACGCCAGGGACTTCCTTTTATACTATGTAGTGATACAGTAATAATATTTTGGGTATGTTATTTGTGTTTGCTTTGCCCTTTAGAAATTAACATAAAAACTGAGGAATTGTCTGGGCTACTTATGTAAGTGCCCACAGATATGGAATGTATTCAAGTGCTCACACTTTTAAAATTTGGTTGCAGTAGAGTAGCTTCCAATGGAGCACTGCAACCAACTTTTAAACATGAAGAACTCATTAAAAAGTAAAACTCATTAAAAAGTAGTACATTAATACTTAAATTATCACAGAAGTACAATTTTTTTCCATATGAAAGAAGGCATATGTTTTGTGCTCGGTGTAAACAGTTGTACTAGTGGTTTGAACCATGTACCATGGTGACTTGTAACATTCTTGCACTAACCCAGACAGTCACAGCAAGATAGCCACCAAAACCAAGTTGTTTTTCATGTGCACCCACATGGAAACCAAACAGTGTGTGAAAACAAGAGAAATTGCAAATCAACTATTACACAACATTTTGGTCCATTCTGGGCCAAATTGTACCGGTTTCGGTTGAATTTTCATGTTGTTTACATACATAGTGTGTAAACTGTGAGTTATAATACATGTTGGCAGTGAAGATAATGCCTTTGAAGGCATTTAAGAGTGCATTAGCTAAAAATTGACAGAGCACGAGTTTTTTTAAAATGTGGAACCTGGAATGGCAGACTTGTTTGTTTTGCAGCACCAATTACAAAGAGTGGAGGAATGATTGAAGTGTGCTGAAAGATAAGAAGATGCACAAAAAACACATATGTTTAAACAAGGGTGGTTTAAGGCCACATCACAGGATTTGACACAATTAAACCAGGGTTTTGAGGATGACCACATTGTCTTAAAAATTGCATTAAAGAGTGATGAGAAGTTTGATGTAGTGGCACATGTTAAGTGCCCTATTAGATTTGACTATATTTATTAGGTTATGGTAGAAGTAGATTCATTTACAACCAAGCAGAAACAAAAATCATAAACCATTTGTCTCGAGTAAGGATGTATTAGGATTGCATGTAACATTACTATGGATACATCTACCCACCTTCAATGATAAAATCACAAAATGGACAAATTTTTCAAATTAACTTTGGTCCTTTATAGCAAAACAGACTTTCTTTTGTTGATCAATATGGAACACGTAGCCTACTTAAAGACATCTCTAGCAGAGAAACGGCTTATGTTGATTCAATCACTTGCTCTTACAGATTAAAATTATTTAATGGGAAAGGGGCATACTAGTGAAGAGGTATGACAACAAACAACTTGTCACATCCCAACACGTAGATGCACTTTTGCAAGTACCTGTAGTTACCCAGAACTTACCAGGTGCTCTGATGCAATTACTTTTTGGGGTTACTGAAAATGTCACCCTGCAAGCTATTGGCATCCCAATAGACACATCAGATCTTCTTGTTATCCTTCTGGGAAAAAAAAGCTGGATTCGACACTCTGGCAACAGTGGGAACTGACCATGAGTTCTGACACTGTCCCCAACATGAAGCAGTTTATGTCCTTCTTGGCATGTCCTTCTTGGAAAAATGTTGTCAATCTATGGAAGTTTTCTGTCTGTAAATCCAAAAGTAAAACTCGCTTAGTGAAAGCATCAGTTGGAACAAACATGGCCCCCAATTCTCGGATGCATGGCCGTTTTTCACCAATAGCATGCTCCCATTTAAAAAAAAAAATTGTGAACTCTGCCATTTTGTGCACTTCCTCCATCTATGTCCAGTCTTCTTATCAAAATCCCCATTACAGACGTTTTCTATAGCCAAAAAGACCAGAACAAGTTTGAGTTATTTGTGTGTTGCTCATTTGGCTACGGACTGTTCATCCTCATCAAATTGACAAAAATGTAATGCGAGGCACCATACACTACTCTATTTTGGGGAAGCATTTAAGATTGGTGAAGATACTTCTTGTGAGTCATCAGAAAGTTCTTAACTGTCATCCACATCTGATACTGAGCATCAAGATGCTGTACGAAGTACTTTCTCAGCTGTAACTTCCCAAATGCTGTCAAGCACTATCACAACACTGTCATCCGGTATTACTTCCAACAGCCATGGTCGATGTTGTAACTTATAAGAGCACAGCATACAGAGTTTGCTTGTTGTTGAACTCCACCAGCCAAGTGTACTTAATTTCGGAAGTGTGTGCCTGAGGCTACCATGTCGAACAGTCAGCTTACCTTTTCATGGGTTAACTTATACTCCCCTTTAGTTCAGCAAATAGTGTATTAACTGATATCATCAAGCCTGTTGGTCAAAAATCTCCTCATTATCAGATTGATGCATTTGAAGATCTTTACCAACTTGCCTGCTGTGCAAGTTGATTCTTGCTCATGGTCAAATGTGTCCCACATTCAGTTAGCAGATTCGCACTTCGCTACTACTGGTCTAGTGGGCATGCTTCTGGGAGCAGAGATATTTGCATATATATTTGTTGAAGGGGATACTGGGCAACCAATCGCCTTGGAAATTGTTTGGTTGAATCCTCATGGGCAGGGTAAACATACACACCCACATGGGTACCCCATCTATTGAGGCTACAACATTCTTTGTTTCTGCTGGGTTACAAGCTCCAACACTGTAACATGTGATGAGGCATTTCTGGGAACTGGAGGAAGTTCTGAAACAAAAACATGTTTCGCCTACAGATGCTGCATGTGAGTCTGGATTTGTGTCAACACATGGATGAGATGAGATTGGTAGGTATGTGGTGGGTTTACCTCTCAGTGAGCCAGTTCCAATTTTGGTGACTCCTGAGCACATGCTGTACACTGTCTTGAATCCATGGAACCCATTTGAGGAAACACCTGGAGGTCTCTGATGACTTTATGCATGACTACTTGGACAGTGGAATATGGAACTGATTGATTCTCCCCACTCCGGTTTTCATGGTGTATATTATCTTCCTCACCCATGTGTCAACAAACCTGATAGTAGCACAACAAAACTTTGTGACATCTTCAGTGGATCAGCTAAGGACAACAGTGGTGTTAGCCTCAATTATGTTCTTCTTCCTACTCCTAAGCTGCAGACAGACATGGTTGAGCTCCTACTTTGCTTTTGCTGTCATCCAGTTGTCTTCACTGGTGACAAAGCAGATGTACTGCCAGATTGCAATTCACCAGTATCAACAGGATTATCAATGCATTGTTTGGAGGTGTTCACCTGAAGTTCCTATTGAAAACTACCTATTCAAAAGTGTAACTTACGGCGTGTTTACATCTTCATATTTAGGTATACGGGTGCTGCACCAGCTTGCTGAGGATGAAGAGGGTGAATTCTCAACTGCAGCTTGTATTTTGAAAGCAGATGTATATGTTGATGATGTAGTTACTAGGGCTCATACCATTGTAGAGGCAGTTGAGTTTCGGAAAGAGTTGGCAGAAGGGGGTTTTAAGCTGAGAAAGTTCACCATCAATCGACAATAAGTTCTGTTGGGACTTCCTGAGGAAGACTTGCAACATCCTGACTGTCTCTTCTTCGATGAAGAGAGTTTATAGGTTGTGAAGGTACTTGGGCTTTCATGGAATTGCTAGTCAGATTCATTTTCATACAAAATTCAATCTAATGCAAATTGTTACAGTAAACGTGCCGTTCTGTCAGATTTAGTAAGAATCTTTGATCCATTGGGCTGGTTGACTCCAGTAATATTGTTTGCCGAGCATCTTATTCAAGAGATTTGGTTTTGCGGGTCAGGATGGGAAGACAGACCTGCAAATGCTGTGGAGAAGTGACATCGATTCAAACAAGAATTACCTATGTTGACGCACGTCAATGTGTCGCGCCTTCTTGTGCTAACTAGGCATACTATAATAACCAAAATTAATTTTGTAATACTTCAGAGGTTGGGTACGCAGCTGTTAATTACCTTAGAGTGTTATATTCTGTTGGTCAGATTACCATTAATTAACATTTTGATGTCAAAATGCAATGTAGCTCATGTGAAGAGAATTTCCATTTCATAATTAGAGTTGTGTGCAGCATTGATGATGGCCAGACTTATCAAGTGCATGCTTGCAGTGTACCAGAAGTATATTTGTATAAACCAGTTGCGTGCTTGGTCAGAGTACACTGTCGCACTGTACTGGATCATATTTTCCTCTCATAGATGGAAGAACTTTGTAGCTAACTGTGTAAGTCAAATTCAAGAGTTAGTCCCTCCACCATGGTGGCGGCATGTTCAGTGAGAAGATAATCCTGCAGGCTGTGCTTCCTGTGGTCTAACATCAGCCCAGTTCACCCATTATTCCCTTTGGTGGCACAGACCTGTTTGACTGGCAAGCCTTTATGACACCAGTATCAGTACTTCAGTGGTGACATTTGTAGGTTCAAACGATGCTGTCAGTAATGAACACAAAACAAAAGTGGTCAGTTTTGTGATGGGTGTGCAACCTGCACTATTGTCCCAGTATTCATCACTGACTAATTTACAACACGTTTTGCACACAAGTGTCCAACAAGAAAAGACTGGCAAAAAGGACTTTTGACTGTGTTAGAATTGTGGGCTGCTCTTTTGACATGCATCAAAATGAAGACAAACTTAGTCTTGAAAATCATTAGCCATGTTCTCAAACACTTTGCAAGCTGAACACGTTCATTGATTCTGCTGGAAACCTCAGGGTGGGTGGCAGGCTCAGCCTTTCTAACCATCCTTATCATGTTCAACATCCTATTCCATTGCCAAAAAAGCATCAGTTTACCAAGTTACTTATTGAGTATTACGGTATTGTATATTTACACCCTGATCTTCATGCACTTCAAGCCATTCTTTGTCAAAATTTCTGGATTCTGTCAGTTTTCTCAGTAATAAGGCACATGTTGCATAAGTGTCTGGCATGTTTTCGCACTAACCCCACACCCAGCAGTCCAGTAGTGGGAGAACTACCTGTACCCCGTGTTCAGCAAATAAGGCCATTTGATCATACTGGTTTGGACTATCATGGTCCCTTCCCAGTCACGGTGCACTGAGCTCGTGGTTGCAAGTCCACTTAGGCCTATCTTTGTTTATTTGTATGCATGGCAACTAAGGCTCTTCATCTTGAACTTGTCTCTGATGTGTTGATGGGAGTATTCTTAGCTGCACTTTATCACTTTATCTCACAGCGGGATCACCCAGCTCATCTGTACAGTGACTGTGGTTGCAATTTTATTGGTGCTCAGCAGCAATTGGCAGAGTTCTCTCGCTTAGTTCAATCCTTACAGTTTGCAGTTGGAGTGACCAATGTAGTGGCCCATGAGGGCATTATTTAGCATTTCATTCCTCCTGCAGCCCCACACTTTGGTGGGTTATAGGATGCAGCCATAAAATCAGTCAAGACACACCTCCACCAAGTCATTGGCCAACAGATACTGTCGTACAAGGAGCTGGCTATGGTTCTGACTAGAATCGAGGCCCAGATCCATCTGACCTGGATGTCTTCACTCTTGCTCATTTTTTTGTTTTCCAACCCACTACTACACTTCCAGAACCTGATCTGACCCCACTGACCTTAACTCTTGCTACACCATTGGCAGCTTGCACAACTCGTATCATAAAATTTTTTGGAAAACTCTGGCAGAAAAAGTATTGGCACATCTTGCAACAGAGAAGCAAGTGAATGAAGAAGGGCCATCTTCCCAGGGCTGGGGAGTTTGTGCTGATCAAGGAGGATAACATGTCTCCTCTCACATGGAGGTTCGCCCACATCACTGATCTTCATCCAGGAGCAGATGACATTCCTCGAATAGCTACAGTGTAGACGACCACTGGTGTTGCAACATCCACTTGTCAAGCTATGTCCTCTGCCCACAGTTGAGGATGACACTCTCCAGCTGCCGTGTTCTTTAATCAGCAGCCCTAGTTACCTTAATGGTGAACAAGGTGCCTACCTAATGTAGTTGGCCTGTGCTAACAAGGTGGGCAGAATGTTCAGTGTAAATGTGCTTTCTGAAGCCTGCAAAATGTAAATACACTTAAATTTTGATTAAAAATAGAAACTTCTATTGTGATTTTTAAAAACATTTAAATATATAAATCCTAGCAAAAAAACATATGTTACAAAATATATGAATTCTTCTTGCATAGAAAATAAATCATATTTTTCTGATAAATTTTTTTTTACCTGCTATTTCACCCCTTGTTGACTGAATTTTATGTAGGATGAAGTAATGGCATTAGGGTAACCTCATTCTATTAGCCACTGAGAGGATGTGACAGTTATCTCATGACTGCCATGAAGGTCGCACACTATGCATTTGTTTTAAATCACTGAACTCTTAGCGTCAGTTTGTCAGTTAGTACAGTGAAATCCCGATATTTCGCATCCTGATTATTCGTATATCCCGCTAATTCGTGCAAATTTGCCGGTCCCTTGAGAAAATCCCTTTAGTTCGTAAAAAAAAATGCATTCCGGTCCCCTTGATAATACGTATTTATTTTGGTGCTTCAGCTCAATTAAAACGTCTTATAATTCTTATTTCCAACTTAAAAATCTTGTTAACTCATAATGTTTTTAACCCTAGACTGTACACCAGTTCTAGATTTATGCAATTCGGGCAGGGTAAAAAAGACCGGAAGGGTGCTGAGGGACGTAGGAGGGTTTGAAGAGCAGGTAATGATGCCGAGTAGGCTGTGAGGCGATGTGTCTGTATTCCCAGAACTAAGAGGTGCCTTTGTGTCCGGCCTAGGGTTATGAGAGGGTAGGAAGGAGCAGAGCAAGTGAAAAGTTAGTCAGTTCTGTCTTAGCCATGCCTCCGAAAAGAGCTAATAAGTGTCTTTCCATTAGAGAAAAATAGAAATCATTAACTCCGTGGCTGGTGGTGATAAAAAAATTGACGTGTCCAAACGTTATAACATTCCTCCTTCCACAATAATCTAAATTCTGAAGAACTAGGACAAAATCACCTCCCAGACATCGGACAACAAAGTAAAGCGCTTTAAGACTGGTGAGTATCCACAACTAGAAGAGAATTTTAAAAAAGTGGTTTGCGCAAGCACGGAATTTGAATGTACCAGTTGGAGGAAACATTTTAAGAGAAAAAGCAAACGTTTTCGCAGAAAAAAATGGAAATTAAAGACTTTCGAGCAAGTGATGGTTGGTTTGATAGGTTTAAAAAAAGGCACAGCATAAAATTTAAGAAGCTTAGTTGGCCGACGTTTGTTCTGAGTGGAAAGACGAATTGGGAGAAATAATCGATTCTTATGAGCCCAACAACATTTTTAATGCCGATGAGACGGAGTTATTTTATAAGTGTCTCCCCAACCGATCAATTTGTTTTAAGGAAGAAAAGTGACATTGCGGAAAAAATAGTAAATAATGTGTAACCATATTGTTGGCCGCCAACATGGATGGATCTGAGAAATTAAGACCGTTCATGATAGGCAAATCAGCAAACCCAAAAGGATTTAAAAACATAAAAATTTTTTCCGATGACCTATCGTGCAAACAAAAAAGCGTGGATGACGGGCGAATTATTCAAGGAATGGATACGATCAGTGAATGCTGATATAGAGAAAAGGCAGCAAAAAATTATACTTTTCAAGGATGATTGTACGGCCCACAACAATACCCCACCACTCAGTCATGTTAATGTTGTGTTTTTGCCTGCCAACACTACTTCTAAGCTGCAGCCTCTAGACCAGGGTATAATTGAAACGTTCAAAACCTTTTACCGCAAGGAAGTAGTGATGCAACTCCTTGACGGCATCGAGGATGGGAAGGATCATAAAATCACCTTATTTTCATCCATGAACATTGCTCACAAGGTGTGGCAAAGTGTTAGCAAAAGCACAATAGAAAACTGTTTTCGTGCTTGTGGATTCGCGAAGGTGGAACGGAACTTTCATCAGCAGTTACTGAACAAGACTAAGAATGCCCTGTGAATTGGAATTGTCTTCCTCAAAATGAAGAAAATTCTATAATGTTTGAAGATTTCGTCCATTTTGACGATGGCCTAGCGGCAGCGGGGATTCTAATTGATGACGAAATTTTGGCTCCATCTCAGGACATTGATGGTGAAGGTGATGACGAAGATGATGTGCCGACAATTACACCTAAAGTGGCAAAACAATACATCAACAACGTGCGCCATGTCTTAGCGAAATCAGATTTTGAGGATGAAGTATTTTCTGCTTTGAACATGCTTGACAAAGCCATCGACAATACCCGTCTGCAAGGCTTGCACCAAAATAAAATTACTGAATGTTTTTAAATGTAAATTTTTAATGTGCTTTTTATTGATGTAATTATTGATTTATGTATACATATGTATACATAATTTGTAGCCATGCGTTTATCATTACATATTAATGCAAATTTGCATTAATCTCGTTATTATGCATTTTTTTCTTTTTTTGCTCCCGATTATTGGTAATCCCGCTAATTTGAATATCTCGATAATTCATATTTAACATTCAGTCCCTTGACAATACGAATTATCAGGATTCTACTGTATATCACATTTTCTCATTCCTAGCTTTTGTTCTAAACAATCTTTTTATGCTTCAGGCCTACAATTGCATCTTTATTTCAGATTTATGTGCTTAACCTATGTCCCACAATCATTGATATTTGGTCAACCAGTTAGGCCAAAATTCAGCCACATCGAGTCACATTTCTCTAACACCATACAATCTCTCATTAAGGATTAGCGAGCAAACAACTGGACATAAGGACTTAGAATTTTGCAAAAAACAGGGATTCCAAACTGTGGCAGTAACAGAAGAGAGACAAACATTACTTTCAAGCTCATCAGTTTTGTATTATGGCTGTATATTATGATTTAGCACACACCGTAGTGTTGTGGTTTTTCACATTTTTATTAATGTCTTTTTGTTTTAAAATTATTTGGTTGTTGTGGCGAGTCATTAATATAATTTTCACATTAATATTCTGTGGGTTATTAAAACGGAATGCAGTTAATTTTTGGTCATGTCACAAATTTTTTGGTGTCGAGGTCAGTTAGAGATTATTATTCATTAGCCCTTAGACGGTGGTAAGTAGGATGAGTAGTGTAGCATGGCCAGCTGACAGCCAATCAGAGCACAGGTTAGAATAGGGTGATGCTGAAGGTTGAGTCGAGCACATTTCTCGTCCACAAATACTGCCACCACCACCGAGAATGCACACATGTGTGCTGAGGGGGCCGTAACCCTAGAAGTAAAATAATGTATTGAGTAAGGAAGGTTTACCATGCATGGGTAGCACCTGTGGCTTACCTTCTATAACTTTTTTGGACTGAACTGTTGTTTCTACTAAATTATTTTCCGCCCATGTACATAGCCACTAGGGTGTAGGCAACCTCGTGTTTGCTTCCTTTGTACATTTAGAAGCAAGCAATTCATCGGTAATTGCTGCAAGAAGTTTTAATTTTCATCATTGATAATACAAATTGAGTGATATTTGTTCTTTTTTTGTTAGAGAATATGAATGTGTCAATAAGAAATGAGAACAGAATTTTGGCATTCCTATTCAAAAGAAAAGGTACTAACTCCATCTGCATCTGCAAAATTTGCTGAGGTAGCTGGTGCAACTGCATTATTCCCAGCCAGGCTATAGTTGGGAAATGTCATTCAAAAATAACGTTAATGTTAGTGCACATAAAATAACTGAAATGTTACAACGCCACCGCCCTCTCTAGCAACCGTTTACCATGCTGTGCAGTAACATGTAAACAGCTTTGACATTACGTTGGCAACCTGTAAATAGGCCGATCCAACCAGCAGCGCTATGAACCAGCAGTGGGCTATCGGAATTCACCTTTCGCCCTGTTTGCTACTATGTTCACCAAATGATCAATCTGCTTTCATGACCCCCAGAGGCAACTTCTGGGTCTGCAATTCAAACAGGCAAGCACATGTCCAAAAATGTCTACTGTAGTCAGGCTGAATGGCACATGGAGTACACATTGAGGACAGCTGAGCCACAACACCCAGCATCATTCCCAGTGGCACCTGTGTACACTAGTCAACAGCAACCTGGGTGCAGTAGCAGTGTAGAGTGAGTGTACAAAGTGAATTTAGAATAAAATTTCATTGCATGTGCATAGTGAAAGTCAATTTTATTACCTATCACATACTTATTTTTTTGTAATATTGTAATATGGCATAGTAGCCCTACATCCCTTAGGTTATAATAGATTACTCCACTGGCCACATGAGAAACACTCCAAAAGTAAATGCATTTTCATTGAGTTTCTTAATTAAATGAATAAAGGCTTTTTTGTATGTTCTTTCTATAGACTATGCATAAAGGGACAGTATTTATATGGTGTGCAGCACATAGTAATATAAATTATATTACTACCAACTACATTTTATTTTTCATACAATTTTTTAATGTTTGAATGGTTTTCATGTTATAACTACTTGTTTCTATTTGCCAAGTTTCTTCAAGTCTATTGTTTGTTTTGTATATTGTGTTGTTTGATTGTTTGCACTCAGCCCTCAACCCATCCCTTTGAGTGTATACTGGTTGGGGGTTGGCTATAGCAATCCTTACCATCGAGGAGGATCTCCCCCTGGGTCGGGTATGAGAATCAGTGAGTCTTCCTAGGCCAGTAATTCCATAGGGGTTATGGCATCTAGGTATGGATGCTGTGTAAAAGCAGTTCTAGCATAGTCTGATGCCAATCCCAGGCACATGTAATCATTCCCCAGGGTGAGAATGGGGGGAACCTGGCTTACGCCCTCAGCCAAATTAGCAGCCACTTAACGTGCGTGCACTGACACTATTCTTGGACATAGTTTGCCTCCAGTTACTGGTATCGGGGTCCGCCCCTTTGTGTCATGCTGCATGCATGCCTGTAGTTGTGCATAATGTACTCGTAGGGAGGAAGGGGCCCACAATGGTACAAATAACTAGTACTGAGTATGAAGTTAAACTAGTTCATTTATTGAAGTGAAAGCCCTAGCCACCACACCCACTGTACAGTGACTCTCACCCCGAACTCCTGTCTTGCATAACTCAATGCGGGGCGGAACACAATACAGTACTTGTAACTTTCATACAGGCAGTGTGAACTTACACATTGTCATACTCTGCACACTCCCCCTTCCCTTCATCCTTCCATCACTACTTCCATGAGGACCTGAAGTTACTGTAGCTTGGGGCAGCCAACTGCACTGGTTGAACCGAGGCAACAGTCTCATATTCTGGCACGCTGCCTTGCCTATATAGTATGCTCATAGGAGTATTCTCAGGGCGATGGTGGAATCAATCCCTTGCCAACTAGCCCTGCTAATCAGATCTTAATTGCTGTATTCATACGTGGACGGCCAGCTAGCTATCATATGTCTCACATGTGCCAACGCCACTTCGACATGGTCACTTCCCTGGGTGTTACAGATAACTCTCATATCCACTTGTGGAGCTGGCAACACTTAGCATGACCCCTCGGCACCAAGGTATGAGAGGTGGGGGCATGTTGACTACTTGCTACCCATATTCAATACAGGTCTAGCCCATCTCATAACAACTGTAAACTTATTTTTGCACATTTTTTCTACCAACATGGTATGAACAGCGGCAAGGTTTGCCATTGCTCATGCCTTATGAGTCAGTCTGTGTAGCTGTAAGACAGTGTACAGAGCAGGAGTGCCACTGGTTCCCTTCGGGTGCTTCATAGTTTTTCATCAATCATGTTGGATTACAGTAGTATCTAAAGTTACAGAAACTACTTTAACAATATGTGCCTTTACAGCATATTGTACACTCCTATCATTTCACAGCTGCTAAGGGACTGAATCCATTGTCAGTATCACCTGCAAATTTACATTTTGTAATTTTCAATTCAACTTCTGGGCACGTGATGTGGCCCAAACAGTTTCACAAGATCGCAAATGGCATCGCAGGGGAACGAACATCCTTGCTTCAATTCCATCTACAAGGCATGGCTAACAAAGCCACACACTCTGGTTTAAGTGTTTCATGTTCTTCTGAGCTAGCATTCTTCCAACAATCCTTGCCAGAAAACATCCTAATCAGGCTTCCTCACAGCCAACCATGAAGCAACCAATCATTTACCATGCTGCATGTACCCAGGTTAAACAACTGCAACACATCAATTTTAAAGTTGTGCTGACAGTCAACATCCTCCAATCTATGATGTTATGTACTGGAAATGTATCGCAGAGATTATCACGACTCACACTGGATAGTACAGATGCTGATCATTGGTGTCCACTGATAATGACCAGCAGCTTATGACAAGAATTAGCTGTGGTAATAGACCAGCCACACTAGTTTAAATCACTTAAAACATTAAATATAGGAAGTACCAGATACATACCCAGCACACTTGTCTAGCCATATTTCATACATGGGAGCAGAAGACCCACCAGAGTGACCTTGTTTATACACCAGACACAGTGCCTCACCTGTGCTAGTGACATTGCTAATTTCACCCTTGATAACATGTGGGGTGATCCCAGTTGTCGACAAGGCACCAGCAGGCTTGTGGTGGTTCCACACTAGTGTGAGGTGTNTGAAGAATTCCTGTTCAGTTGTTTCGAACTGGTGGTAGGGTTCGGGTGGTACAGACCACATGAGGATATGGATCCCAGTTGTCGACAAGGCACCAGCAGGCTTGTGGTGGTTCCACACTAGTGTGAGGTGTGTTAATGTGGCAGACATTGGGTCCACTAACCTGCCTAACCATATCACTGACTGGTGACTGCTATGTTGCTCAGCGTTGTCACCATTTGCAACTCTTCATGGACTTCCTGTACCTCCAAAACAATGGGTTATTTCAACAGAATAACGTACCATGTCATCATCTAGTCCATGTTGTTCACAACCGGTTCAAGGAGAATTCTGAAAAGTTCCAGCCAATGCTGTAGTTACTATGTTCACCTGACGTGAACCCAATTGTGCATTTACAGGCCAAGCTGACGAGGTCCTTTTGCAACAAGATCCTATGTCTACAACTTTCAAGGAGCTATGGGAAAACTCTTCAGATGGCAACTTCTCTCCAGAGGTGGTCTTTCGTCCACTGGTGGAGCTGATACCATGTTTAGTTGCTGCACTTTACTCTCCAGACCTCGCTGTTAAGAGCCACCCAAATCTCTTCACTCTTCACTGGTGCACTTTATTAGACTAGTGTGCATCCTACATGATACTCAACACCTATTCAGGTATGGCTTGACTGTAAAATTTGTGCTCTCTTAATTGATACTATTAACATTTAAAAAACACAAGTACGCACTTTCACTTAAAATAAAATTTTTACTCATGGATGGCAACACTTCATAACATAAGAAACGAAAAGAATTTTTCTGTTAAATTTTTGTTTCTGCAAAAAATTTACTTCTATGCAGTCCAATAATACAAAACAAAAACAGAACTTCTTGTTTTTGATTTTCTGACTTTGTGACAAATAAGTTAGATTTCTTTTAAAAATAAAGCTTTCTTGTGTGCATTTAGAAAAGACTATCATTTTTTCCGAGCATACTGACATGTAAGTCATAGCCAGTGTCATTTACCTATGCTACAGTAAAGCTACCTTACCATACACACTTCTATAATACATAGTGGTGGCTTTGCCATGTTACCCGTAGGCCCCAGAGGTGGTGTTGGCATTGTCGGCGCGCACCTTGAAGTGCTCAAAAACTAGCATCACCTGCTCATTGGGCGTGGCAAGGAACAGGTACGTGCAGTTTGTTTCGCTCGGATAGTTGGAGGGATAACGTGGCGAGTTGAACTCTCCTTTCTTCTTGCTCGTGCTTCGGTACGTGAAGCTGCACCTGCCATCGGGAGCCGCAGTGCCAGGGACAAGGTATTCTGGTGAACATATAGGATTGAAAGGTATTAACCAAGTACACTCAATTCATTGAAAAATTGGGCACACCAGTTATAATGTAGGCATAACAAAGATACAATTATGTATTAACCTTTTAATAAATCCATATACTTAGGAGAATTCTTCAAATATAATTGAGTGAACCTGTGGAGGTAAAAATATTGAATTGCAAGAAATGAAATGCTGTACCACTCAAAACTGAAAATTATTTTTATTTTCTGTGTTGTAGTTTGAACATAATTTCTTGGTTTCTTGTGATAGCTCCAATACAGCAATTGTTTTATCAGTAATCTCCCCTACACCTCTCATGAATTTCATTTCAGAATTTTCTATACGGAATGTATTAATCGACAAACTTCGGCTGTAGGTTAATTACGAAAAAAAATTTAAAAAATAATAGATGACCTATGGTTTAAATTGAAGCCTATAGGTGGTACACGACTGTGAAGTTGGAACTGAACCACTAGATTATTACAAATATCAGAGGAAATATTTGAGATGGAATTCTGAGTTTCTGGATATTGTGTAAGTAATGATCTACAAACACCACAAAACCTGATGCTGTCATTACATTAATTCACAGAAATAATCACAGTTATTACCCATATTGCAAGCAATTCTCCATGATGCAGTAGCATATTTGGATGCAGTAGCATATTTGGATGCAGTAGCATATTTGGGATGTTATTGATGAATTATGAATCCTCATGTCGCAACTGACGAAAAAAGTTGCCTTGTGTAAATACCCTAACCTCCATTGTTTTCAAAGAATTCATGTTTGAAATTTCCAAAGAATGTTCTTTGGAAACATGGGAGGTGAGCAACATGCACAATACTCAATAATAAATGGTTGCATATATCAAAGGAACAAGGAAACAGAGAGAGGAATGAAACTGTTGGACATTTAAGGTAAGAAATGTATGGCGGTAGTTTACCAGTAATTTACTTATTTGTAAGTTGTAACAGTAATATGATGCCAGGACAATTCAAAATGTCACTTATTACATACTGAAGTGCAATAATGTTGCATAAACAAGCCTCAGATCACGTGCTCAAACTGTTGGCCTCCAACCTTGCTGCAGATTGTACATTGATGATGCCACCATTGCTGAACATAGTCACACATGCCAGGTGTGGTTCTTATGGCTTTGGCAGCAGCATGTATTCTGGCCACGAGATCCTCAGACGCTATTTGAGTCTCATACATTGAACTCTTCACAGCACCCCACAAGTAAAAGTCAAGCAATAAAAGATTTAGGGACCTTGCAGGCCATAACATCGGCCCACCATGGCCTATCCATTTACCTGGAAATGTGGCTTTAAGGTACTCTTGAACATATGCACCAAAGAGCATTGTTGCACCGCCATGCTGCAGCCGCATTTCCTGTTGAATCACAAGTGGAACCTCTTTGATAAACTCTGGCAAAACTTGTCCCAAAAACATGAGGTACCGGTCAGCATTTAAGCAAGCGGGCAACAAGTATGGCCCAATTAAATTGTCAATACCAGCCCATAGGCTCCTGGTAATCGCAGACGGACACATGAGAGTTTTCCTCTACCCATGTGACTGCAACGAGACATCAACACACAGTCTCTTGTGAATTATGCTTCGTCAGTAAAAAACACAGCACCTGGGAAATGTGGCTCTACTGCACATTGTTGTAAACACCTCTGCACGATCTGTAAATGTTGTGGGTAATTTTCAACCTTCAAATGGTGCACTTCCTGTAGGCGATATGGATGGATGGAGTAACAGTTCATTCACAACTTTCCACACATTCATGTGTCCATTGTGGACCGCATGTGCCACTTAATGGGTGCTGGTAGATGGCGACTTGTAAAACCTCCGTAGCAGCACCTCCTCCTCCTAGTGTGGTGTTCTGACCTTGGATGGCCAGCATTACTTCTGTACACTTGTCACTTGTACGGTATTGGGAAAGTTACGGCTCGGTTTTACAGTGTAAAATGTTAGCTGTGGCATATTCTAAACACATTGCGTGTCTTTTTTACTCACAGTAAATATCCCCTCTTTGTTAAAAGCTAAACGCATCTCAGATTGTTGTAGCAGTGACTATGGCATACAATGAAGCAGAGTATTTCTTACCTGTTTCGAAGGTATACTTTGCTTTCAACCGTCTGCCTTGCAGTTCACCACTGCTAAAAATCATGACGAGGCGAGGGCCGTCCAATACTACGACTGATGGTTCACTTTCACCTCCACACAATGGCTGTGAATTTTGAATGATGTGGCACCCATCTGTTTGGATACTTTTCCCTGTACATGCGTGCTGCAGATATACTGTCACACTGAGCAGCACCATTAAGAAGGTGAATGTCAGCCATTTCTGGCCATGTAAAACAATTAATTTTGTAATACACCAATTACACCTCTGTTACCATCCCGCTAAATGCTAGTACAATGGTTTTGGCGGAGTTCACAACTGAACATCTCACAGAACACGTATGCCAAAGACACTCCACTTGATGATGGTGTGTGATGTGCGGCAGCCTACATGTTAGGTCGTTACGACAGGCAATTTATTCCTCCATGTACTGTATTACACCATCCCCCAACACAAATGTGTTGTGATACCTGCATGTTTCCCTTCACCTACCTGGTATATGAGTTGGCCATGACAACCATTTCCCAAGTTTATTTACAATATACACCTCATCAACTATCAAAATTCTTACACGAAAGAGAAATTTGGTAATTATGGTGTACCGATATGGATATTAATGTTGTAATACAATTTTTTTTTAAATAATTTTTTTAATGCTACATTATTGCATGCATTATGGTGTTGTCCTCTTTTTTTTGTAATACTTATGTTTGATAAGTCACAATTTGTTCAGCACTTTCGATTCTCCAGCCATGGAAATGGATATACAAATATAGTGTCATTTGTTATTTTTTGAGATTTATTGTAAATGACAGTATTCCCAATGCCACTGTTATGTACCGCTCTTTGTTATCTTGCCCCTTTATATTGGCAATAGTTCCTTCTTGGGTGTTGTGCGTATTGCTTGCCTATCACGTTTCCAAACAACATTCTTTGGAAATTTCCGGCAAGAATTTCTCTAAAACAGTGGGTGTTAGGGTATTTACACATGGAAATCTTTTTCATCAGTTATGACATGGGGATTCACAATCCATCAATAAAATCCCAAATATTCTACCACATCATGGCGAATGGCTCGCACTACGGATAGTAACTGTGATTATTTCCATGAATTAATTTGATAGCAACAGGTTTTATGGTGTTTTGTAAATCATGATGCACTTACACATTATCCAGAAACTCTGTGCTCCATCTTAAATATTTTCTCTGACATTTGTAATCTAGTGCTTTACGTCCAACTTCAAAGACGTGTACCACCTTTGGGTTTCATTTTAGAACATAGGTCATATATATTTTAGACTTCTTTTTTTGTGATTAACCTGTCACCAAAGTTTGTCGGTCGAATTTAGATACATCCTGTACATCTGCAATCATTGTTCCTCTAGCCACATATATTACAATTTTTTTATTTTTCTTAATCAACTTTCTGCTAGCATTTGCCTGTTTCACATTTTGCTTGTACCTCACTTTATTTACAGCAGAATTTTTTTCTATTATTTTCTGAAAACTGTGTGAACAGTTTCCAAATGATATTTTTAAGGGAATCTTTAAAATATTTTTAAAAGGTGAAGTCTTTAAGTACTCACAGTATCCAGCTTACAAATGAGAAAGTTTTGGTTGGAATCCCAACTCATTAATGGGCATTCATGGCATTTTTACACCTACATAAAGTTAGGTCAATATGTGTGTGTATGTGTGAATATATGTGTGTGTGTATATATATATATAAGTTAGCTTTCAGAATGATTTCCTAGCATTATACAAGGATAAAGAGCACCACCTACAATTAAATGTAATAGATTTTTTTATTATTTATTATAATTTTTGTAGTTTAATTTAAGGTACTTTCATTTTCAAAATACAAATTAATTTACTTGTAAATAAATAAACACTAAATGACTCCATTGGAGATTAAATTCACCCTTCAAGTTGCATTAATTCAGTTACAAAGATTTATTACATCAGTCTACATATCACAAGAGATATAATGATGCAACTAAATTTTTAATGATGAAGTTACAAAAATTTGTTTTTTTATTAAGTTAGCAAAAGTATATTGTGAAATGGTCAAACAGCCAAATTTTTCAGCCCTAAAAGTTTATGTCTTATTTACTGCATTGTTAAAAGCTAAACTCATCTCATATTGTTGTAGCAGTGACTATGGTATACAATGAAGCAGAGTATTTCTTACCTGTTTCGAAGGTATACTTTGCTTTGAACCCTCTGCCTTGCAGTTCACCACTGCTAAAAACCATGACGAGGCGAGGGCCATCCGATACCACGACTGATGGTTGGCTTTCATCTCCACACAACTCATGGTCGAACTTGTCATACGAATCTGTTGCTTCCTGGCCCTTCAAGTACAGCTTCAGGTAGCCATCGGTGCAGCTTCAGGTACAGACATCACATGTGACTCAAGACACAACTTACTATATTCCCCTTTAAACTTTTTTATATTTCAAACCCAGTTATTTACATTTGTATTGCATTTGTTTCAAAAGAAAATACAGTGGCTTCAAATGCAAACAGTAACTAAATACCACCTAATGTAGGGCTTACTCCTGTCCTAAAGCAATTTTTTATTGCTTTTAATAATCATTTAGCTACTATTGGTATAATGAACTTCAATTATATAGCCCACAAATTTCATGAAATGCACAGCAGCAATTAAAATGGTACTCAAACTATAGAGTATAAAAGAATACCCCAACTTTGAAGGTCTATAATATCAAAACTAAACCACCTACAACCTTGATTGACCAATCAAATGAACCATTGATCCATGAAGTTTGTTTACCACATTCATAAATGTTCAATGTGACCACCATGAGCAGCTCGAACGACATCTATGCTATAATCAAACTCATTCCACGTTCTTGTCAGCTTGTCCGATGTTACAGTTTGGATGGCATTCGTAACTCTCGGTTTGAAATGGTGAGAAGGTGGCGAGCTCGCATTTGACACATCAATGTGAAGGGGACGGTCTGATGTTTCGTTTATGGTGCGCCACCCCATTGGCACCTAGCTGTTTGCGGATACCTGAACGAGACGTTGCCGCAATGCTGGATTGGCCGAGGAGCAGCTGGTGACCAGGCTCTTCATCAAGAAGCTCGGATCTTACCCCGTGCAATTTTTTTCTATGGTGGTACATAAAGGATCAAGTGTTTCATCCACCATTGCCGGCTAACATTAACGACCTTAAAACGAGAATTACGAACGCCATCCAAACCATAACATCGGACATGGACATGCTGACAAGAGTGTCAGTGTGCAGCGAGTTTGATTAGATGTCGTTCGGGCCGCTCGTGGTGGTCACATTGAACATTTATGAATGTATGGTAAACAAACTTCACAGTTCTACGGTTCATTTGATTGGTCAATCAAGGTTGTAGGTGGTTTAGTTTTGATATTATAGACCTTCAAAGTTGGGGTATTCTTTTATACTCAACCTGTACGTTACTTCCACTGTGTAGGAATGTCTTTTTCAACCCGTCTGCAGGGGCCATGGTGGTGTAGGAATTAGACTACTCGCCTACCACCTAGGCAAATCGGGTTTGATTCCCAGCAGGGTTGTTCCTGGATTTTCGCAATTGAGCTCGTCAGCGGGTTTTCTCGGGGATTTCCCGTCTCTGCATTCCGGTGCTGCTCCATACTCCCCTCGCTTCACCTGTATCGACTCTCAAGTCCTTGATGTTGAGAGCCGCCCAAATATGTTCACTCATTCACTGAACCAGTCTGCAACCTCCTTGCCACCAAAGATTTATAAGAACTTCCAAGAGGTTTAATTATTTTGTAAATTTTGGCATGTTGCTTTATTTTATCATAACATAGTATTCTGGATAAAATTTTAAAAGGTTATAAAATTACTTAAATAAAATTAATAAAAAAAAAATAAAAAATTTATTTTTATCTTTTTTTTTGCAAATCTGAAAATCAAACAAAATATTTGTCCATGACATCAAATGTCATGAGAATATTTTCTTGGTAATTTTTATTGATGTTCATATTTATTTCAATTTTAACTATTGAGATAAAATTTAAAATCAAAATAGGCCAAAATTAAATCATTATTCCAAGTTTTGGATTTCAAAGAAATTGCCATCATGGCACTCATGCAATTTAAGAAACACTTAGTTGAAACCAAACTTTATGTCAAAATTTTTTTTAAGTTTATGAAAATCAACATTTTATATTAAAAGTTACATATTTGTGCTAAAAAAACTTATTTAAAGTAATTTTTCAAATGATGTGGTATTTTTATGAAGTTGTAATTAATATCATGCCAGGATGCCATAAAATATCTTCAAATCTTTAAAAAATGTGAGCCAATAAGGCACAAGGTAGCGTCTCTTGTTTGTGCTGTATGTACCATTCTCATTCCATTATGTAAACTTAGATTCTTTCCCCTCCTTTCATACTCAGTTGGGATTCTCCTTGCTCGGTAGCCATATACAATTAATCTCCTATTTGGAAAACACCAGTGTCTGCGAAAATACGTAACAGTGTTTTATCCCTTTTGAGACTCATTTCCTAGTGAGTTAGTATTATGAACCGATGGCGAGTAGCAGAAGACGCTACTTCAGAGTGCTTGGTACATAAATTAACACTTTAGAGGTTAATTACATTTTCCAGTTTTATGGAATCCAATAGAGAATAATAAAGAAAGGGCAGTCGTACATAAATTATTTTACTCACTTTGTATGCAAAAGTTTTGCCAGAGCAATGAAATCTTGCCGAGCTGTTTCTTCCACTGAAAATTTTTTATGTTACTGTAGCACAAGACATCATGCAAAATAAAAGCATCAATATTTGAAGATAGTTGCTCACAAAGTTGACTGAAGGTGTTATCTGAGATTGCCATTTCTTAGTTTTAGTAAGATTTCAAAATCTTGTGGACTCCTATAGATGTATTTGGAGTTGAAGGGAGCAGCCCTTTTATCATGTTTGTGTATAAAGAAGATTATAATGAATTCAGGTTAGTGTTATGGCAAACTATCTAGGTATGAAATGTTTCACTCTGTATTAATCTTTTATCATATGTAACTGTTAGTACAGGCAATTATAATGAAATCAGGTTAGTGTTATGGCAAACTATCTAGGTATGAAATGTTTCACTCTGTATTAATCTTTTATCATATGTAACTGTTAGTACAGGAGATTATAATGAAATCAGGTTAGTGTTATGGCAAACTATCTAGGTATGAAATGTTTCACTCTGTATTAATCTTTTATCATATGTAACTGTTAGTACAGGCATTCATTGCATAACACAGCAAGAGGACAATATAAATATTATCAGTATTTTAATTTGCAATGGCTCAACTTTCCTTTTCCTTTCCATATATCAGAGGTCCTGAGCAACATGTTTGCCAAACCATGAAATTAATTTTCAAAATTCACACATTTTTCAAGAATTGATAAAATTACTTCTAACAACAAGAATGATTGTAACTGTGTTCCTGATTAGGAGCATTTGTTTATTTGACCGACTTAAATAAAAGGTAGACAATAATAAAAAATCACATTAGTGGATCCCAATCTCCTTTCCAACCACACCCACTGTGATAGTTATGTCAAAACAGTACAAGACTTTTAATCTTCAAATTATGGGTTTAAGTCCTGTGATAGGTGCCAACTGTAATATTTTGTGGTGGGTCTGGTTGTAAAAGAGATGAGGTATTCACCATTATTTTTAGTTCTAGTCTTTTTTTGTAAGCTTAAAATCAGTTTAATGTATCTAAACAGGATTGCAGTTAAAATTCTATCTGCTGGTTAGTCATTTAATGTACGTCTTAAAAGTTTGAAGAATTTTAAAACTATTTTGATGCTCCAGCAGACTCATCATGCAGAAACTCTTATATATGGAAAGAAGAACGAATGTTGAGCTTGCAAATTAAAATACTGACTCTCAATATTTATACATATCATCCTCTTGATGCACTATAGGATGAACTTCATTGCCCACATTAATGTTTACGTATGATAAGTGAGTTGTTCAGAGAAAATAATTTTATGCTTAAATTGATGGGCATAAATTTAGCCTAAATCAATTAAGCTCTTTCATACATTAACACATGCACATTGGCCAGCTGTCTGCATTAAGCAATCTCTTCAGCTGCTTGCCACGGGATTGTGATCTAACAGAAAACACACCTCCTAAAGACTACAGCAGTACTTTGTATTTTCTAAGACTCTGGCAATTTCCAAGCACGAAATAGACAAAGATTGTATACCTCCACTGGCCAAAGAGAACCCCAACCATTTACAAGGCAGGAGAAAGAATCTAAATTTGCATAATCCAATGAAAATGGAACACCCCTGCTGAGAGATTCTCCCTAGTGCTACATCAGCTCCCAATTTTTGATGAGAGCCATAACACAAAAGTTTTCTCAGATCTTTGGCAATGAGAAGGTTTGCAAATTGGTTGAAATCAAAACTGTTGATGTTTGCAGTACATTTGGTTTTGTGACCCTAAAGAAGAGTGACAAGAGCTATACACAGATGGACAAAGAATCAGCAGCTGCAGTTTCTGGGATCTTACTATTTGAAGAATATCTAACTGAGAGTCAATTTAACATCGTTACTGATCATAAATCACTCATGTGACTTCTCAATCTCAAGAAGTATATTCCTTGGTATAATACTACCATGGTTGTTGTGACGAGTCTGATGCAGGGTACACATAATTATGAACTTGAATGCAGACCAAAATCTCAAATGTAGCACATGGATACTCTCAGCAGACTACTGGCATTAGCTGTCTCATACCAGACCCAGCTGCCAACCCATTGATGCCAAGGCCGGATAAGTTACTTCAGCAACATTGGTGCTTAACTTCCTCTGGTACAATAAAACGAAAAAATATTGGCGGTTAGTACACTACAGAGGGAGGAATTTAATGGCTAACAGCTCCATTGAGTGGGTGGTACTTTGCATTCGTTAACCACCTGTGCATACCTGGATAACCTTTTATGTTCCTATGATTGGCACTGAGTGGAGTGGTGTTTGGACAGATCCATGTAAATTACCTTTATAAATGTTGAAAGACTTTTTACTAGTTAAGAACAGAATGGATTACCAATAAAATATACAGGGAAAATGCAACCTTAATTTGCACACTGTCATGGAATGTTAGTACCCAAGGGGTATTTGTGTTATTAAAAAATTATGATAATTTCTTCCAAGCTAAGTTAAACCAAACTATGATAGCATGACATACATGAACGCTGGAGCTTGAAGTTTTTAAAAAGGCCAAAACGGAATGTGACCTTTGAACACATGAAGTAATGCAAGAGGAATCATCAGTGCCAAAATAATCTGCCTAAGTTAAAAAACTATTGCTTAGCTGACATGAGAAACTGTGGTCTTTCTTGCATATGGCTTTTCCTGGACCATTTCATGTAATAAACTTCCTTATAGTTACCGAAATCTATTTTTAATGGTCAGAGTTTTGGCATGGAGTGATTGTTGTCATTGGATGCAAGCAGATGATATAGTAAACAACGAGACAACATTCAGCTCACAAAAAATTTAAATTGTTTTTGAAGGACACTAGGGTTGAAATAGTTTGTTCACCTTTGCATCATCCTGTAAATAAATGAGTTGGCTAAAAGAAATAAATGAATGACGCAAAAACTCAGAAATATGGTTATGGGTGACTAGTTAACTCCACTTATACCAATAGAAATGTGGCAGACAACCCCAAAATTCTGCAAAGATAACCCTAGGAAAACATTTGCTAAATTGTTGGTAGGGCAACCACTACAGAAAGCATTATATGTACTGTGTGGAAGTAGTGTATGTTTGAACAGTGTCAAGTCCCATTGGAAGCAGGTACCAGATTCTGTTGTGGTAGAGGCACAAGTGATGTAGTATGGCTTCATAACTATTTGAGCAGTTTCAAATACACTGAAGAGCCAAAAAACTGGTATAGGCATGCGTATGCAAAAAACAGAGGTATGGAACCAATCAGAGTAACGCGATGCGGTCTACAGCTATATCGGTTACTGCTGCTATAATGACAGGTTAAAGATTTAAGCAAGTTTGAACGCGGTGTTATAGTCAACACACGAGAGATGGGACATAGCATCTCCGAGGTAGCGATAATATTTGGATGTTCTCGTACGACCATTTCACGAGTGTACCGTGAATATCGGGAATCCGGTAAAACATCACATCTTTGACATCGCTGCGGCCGGAAAAAGATCATGAAAGAATGGGACAAACGACGACTGACGAGAATCATTAAATGTGAGAGACGTGCAACCCTTTCTCAAATTGGCGCAGATTGGATTTGTGGACTGCCCTGCAGGATTCATGGTGTGAATTGCCTCCTGCACACCTTCAGACATTAGTCGATTCCATGCCACGTCGTCTTGCGGCACTTCTGCCTGCTCGCTGGGGCCCTACACGATATTAGGCAAAGTGTACCAGTTTTTTTGGCTTTTCAGTGTATATTCATGGTTGTATCAGTGCTGATGATAAATAGATAACATACTGTGTCTCACATGTANGGGAGGGAGGGGAGTGAGTTACATAGATGACATGTTGATCAATAATTCTAGAGAAGTTGTCTGCCGGGAGCAGGTCAAGAATCCATGGAGGTTTACTCCAGTGGGAGGCAGATGTCATCCAAGCAATCACAATGGATTGGGCCCAGGATAGTCCAAACCAGTGGATCTACACAATGTATACAGTTAGTGGAAAGTGGGGTAACCAAGTTCATTACCAGCCAATATGGACACAGAAAGGAATCCATGGCTGCAGTGGAAGAAGCTTTGATGTACCATCATATGTAGCTGCTAATCAGTGAGAAGAAGGAAACAAGTCAGCTGCATCACAAGAATCTTCTCCAGTCAGATGATTTCTTAAAGATATGGTATGCAGGCAGGTTTTATTGCAGCCTCTTGATACACTAGATGTCCATAAAGAAGTGTCAAAGTTATGACATATTTTAAGGGGAAAAAACTGTTTTTNCAGCCTCTTGATACACTAGATGTCCATAAAGAAGTGTCAAAGTTATGACATATTTTAAGGGGAAAAAACTGTTTTTTATAGTGAGGGGACGGTTAATCTCCAGGGGTTGGTTACATGTTAAATCAGCAACAAGGAGTAAATGATCTCTCATTTCTAGGCAGCCATGATGGCCAAATGCAGAGTGTATTGCTGTACATAATGAGACTCATCTTAAAACAATACTAAAACACTTATAATGCAATATTACACTTACTCTTCTTTATCACGTTTAGGGATGTCGAACATGATGAACTCTAGTCTCACCCTTTCCAAGTGTTGCGAGTCCTGCATACCGTAGATGAAGTAACGGCACACAATCTTGGGGATATATGGAAAGGGGTAATTTGGACTGTACACCCACCCAGACGACTCCTTTTTGCTGAGGATCTTCTGGTCACACTCTGAGCCTCGAATGTGCTCACTATCGTTTTTGCCTATAAATTCTGAAACACAGAAGGTCATAAAGTTACAGTTTGAATCAACAGACATTAATCTGTTCAATAATATACAATACACAGATTGTCTTCAACAATTTTTCACAAAATTGTGTTTACGATAGTAATCAGGCATTCCTAAGAATTCATTAGGTTGACTAACCTAATTTTACAAAACTTTCACTGAATTCGAAGATTCCTTTGAAACCCCTGTTTTGAGAGAGGGCTGTTCTTGGTATTGTGACGAAAGTGACCAGCAAGGCAGCTTCGGAGGAGTATAGAACCAGGTTCCTTTGTTGACCACAGTATGTTCCTATGACTGTGGAATTGGTGTCAGGACCGTCATACAGCTTCATGAAATCAAATGGGCAGCTAGAAACAAAACAAAAAAAACATTGTAATTGCAAATTTCATTTATATTGCCAAACATGCAGGCTCAACTTCACCTTTTATGCAGAAATTTTTAATTTTTGTGTTTTAATTTCAGTTTCAGAGTAATTGTTACAGTTTTACAACTTATTAAAATTTTTTGTTCTTAATTTTTTTACATGTTATTTAGTAGTTATTTTGATTATTTTGATTAAGCATTATTTTGATATTTTACACTTTATATTACGTTATTTGTGACAAAATATTACACTGATAGTTTGGATTTCATGTCTGTACTTCAGAGTGAGGCAAATAGCTAACTTCTCTAGTATCATTTTTATTTATAATTTTACACCATAAAACTTAAGATAGCAGGAAATTAAAGAATCCAATATAGTAGGTGATGCCAAGCCTTGGGAAAGACAGGTTTGCTAAATAAATCTTGAGAAAACATTTAAATTGATGGATTATTACTCATTTTCTGATCTGCATGAATACAATATTTTCATAACTTTATGCTATATGGATTACAACAATAGTCGGTTATGTATCCAAGGGAGGGGTCCAGGGAGTGCAAATCCCTCCCAAAAATAAAAAAAACTTTTGAGTAGACTGTATAGAAAAGTACCAAAATAAAAGTTGAGATAAAAACGTTTTAGAAAACAACTGTTAGAGTGCTCATGAATCTGTAGCTGCCATGGCCATCGTGACAGCACATCCCTTACCTCCTTTTTTACATCAGTCTAGTCTTTGTTGTTGTTGTTGTAATCTGAGGTCCTGACGATACAATTTTTTTTTTTTACGTTGCATGCCATTGTGCAGTGTTTTAATNGTTGTTGTTGTAATCTGAGGTCCTGACGATACAATTTTTTTTTTTTACGTTGCATGCCATTGTGCAGTGTTTTAATATGTAAAGTAATATCCCTTTGCAGTGACAACAGAAGTAGTATAGTGAAACATTACATCATATGAATGAAAGCTGACATCCACTGTGACATAACTACAATTTCAGTCAAACAGGTGCAAACATTAAATTTTAAGGAAAATTTTTAACATGTACAAATTTATTGTTTTATAAATTGGGCTCAATTCCACAAAGAAAACACATAATATTGACAATTTCCATATTTTCAGGATTTGTTCTCTGTTGCAGGACAGTTACACCCCCCCCCCCCNTTCCAAGTGTTGCGAGTCCTGCATACCGTAGATGAAGTAACGGCACACAATCTTGGGGATATATGGAAAGGGGTAATTTGGACTGTACACCCACCCAGACGACTCCTTTTTGCTGAGGATCTTCTGGTCACACTCTGAGCCTCGAATGTGCTCACTATCGTTTTTGCCTATAAATTCTGAAACACAGAAGGTCATAAAGTTACAGTTTGAATCAACAGACATTAATCTGTTCAATAATATACAATACACAGATTGTCTTCAACAATTTTTCACAAAATTGTGTTTACGATAGTAATCAGGCATTCCTAAGAATTCATTAGGTTGACTAACCTAATTTTACAAAACTTTCACTGAATTCGAAGATTCCTTTGAAACCCCTGTTTTGAGAGAGGGCTGTTCTTGGTATTGTGACGAAAGTGACCAGCAAGGCAGCTTCGGAGGAGTATAGAACCAGGTTCCTTTGTTGACCACAGTATGTTCCTATGACTGTGGAATTGGTGTCAGGACCGTCATACAGCTTCATGAAATCAAATGGGCAGCTAGAAACAAAACAAAAAAAACATTNGTGGAATTGGTGTCAGGACCGTCATACAGCTTCATGAAATCAAATGGGCAGCTAGAAACAAAACAAAAAAAACATGGTAATTGCAAATTTCATTTATATTGCCAAACATGCAGGCTCAACTTCACCTTTTATGCAGAAATTTTTAATTTTTGTGTTTTAATTTCAGTTTCAGAGTAATTGTTACAGTTTTACAACTTATTAAAATTTTTTGTTCTTAATTTTTTTACATGTTATTTAGTAGTTATTTTGATTATTTTGATTAAGCATTATTTTGATATTTTACACTTTATATTACGTTATTTGTGACAAAATATTACACTGATAGTTTGGATTTCATGTCTGTACTTCAGAGTGAGGCAAATAGCTAACTTCTCTAGTATCATTTTTATTTATAATTTTACACCATAAAACTTAAGATAGCAGGAAATTAAAGAATCCAATATAGTAGGTGATGCCAAGCCTTGGGAAAGACAGGTTTGCTAAATAAATCTTGAGAAAAACATTTAAATTGATGGATTATTACTTATTTTCTGATCTGTATGAATACAATATTTTCAAACTTTATGCTATATGGACTGCAACAATAGTCGGTCATGTATCCAAGGGAGGGGTCCAGGGGGTGCAAATCCCTCCCAAAAATAAAAAAAAACTTTCGAGTAGACTGTATAGAAAAGTACCAAAATAAAAGTTGAGATAAAAACATTTTAGAAAACAACTGTTAGAGTGCTCATGAATCTGTAGCTGCCATGGCCATCGTGACAGCACATCCCTTACCTCCTTTTTTACATCCGTCTAGTGTTTGTTGTTGTGGTTGTTGTTGTAATCTGAGGTCCTGACGATACAATTTTTTTTTTTTACGTTGCATGCCATTGTGCAGTGTTTTAATATGTAAAGTAATATCCCTTTGCAGTGACAACAGAAGTAGTATAGTGAAACATTACATCATATGAATGAAAGCTGACATCCACTGTGACATAACTACAATTTCAGTCACACAGGTGCAAACATTAAATTTTAAGGAAAATTTTTAACATGTACAAATTTATTGTTTTATAAATTGGGCTCAATTCCACAAAGAAAACACATAATAT
>NQII01003057.1:127170-162690 GCA_002778355.1 Clitarchus hookeri
GTCAACCACTGCTATGGCCAAGCTGACCCTCCCCAAACAAAATTCTGAATACATGCCTGATAGTTGTGTAAAAAAATTTTTACATTATATTGGGAACTTGTTTTACTTGAAAAACACAAGTCTTGTATAATATTTGTTATCTGCAGCATAACTGATCACTGCAACCTTTTCCAGGTATAGGATGTTAGGACAATGGAATATGCCTTACATCTCATTACATTTCATTTTTATAACATTACTGGACATTATAATGTTTAATATATCAAAATATTAAAGACTATGAAAACTTTTCAGAAACAAAATAAAAAATATTGCCATTGTAAAATTTTTTGGTATTTATTTTACATATCTTCAGGATAAACGCAAATAATTATTATTCTTTTACTTTTTTATTTTATAGTTGGGATACGAAACTGTTACTTTCAGTCAGACCGTAAGACACTGTTTTTGAATGCAGATGACTGATGTGTTAGAAAACAGTGAGCAGTAATGTTCTGGAATCTTAAAAATGTTTTTAATCAAAAAAGACATGTCCCCCAAAATTATGCCCATGACTTCTTCTGTATACACATGTGTGTCTGGAATGCAGCAGCATTTAACTTTTGTAGTTTCCACTTGGGCTGCTGCAGGGTGACCACCTTTTCTTTCTCTTTCTATTAGTTATAGGACAGTACAAACCTGTGTAAGTCAGCGAATGAGGGTTCAGAAGTTTTCCCCATGGTGCAGGTATGTATGGATGGGGGAAGTGCTTGTTGTTTATGGCGTGGTTGGAGTGTGAAGATGGAGTAGGCAAAGAGATGCCTACATCATAGAGTTAAGCACTATTGCAATTTATAATTTTTGTTGTAGATATTTAGTATAGAATAGGTATTATACTTGCCATCCGACCTTGTTCCTCGGCCGGCAGAAGCATGTCATGGGCCCGCGTCCACGAGGCGCAGGATCGTGTAGTGCATGTGTTCAGTGTAAAGGCACATCATGTGGAGTGCACTGAAGATTGACCAAGAGAATAGTGCAAATGATTTGTGTTAGTAAGTAAGGATGCCTATGTATTTGTTTTACCCGTGCACTCCTGTGCACATTTTTGTAAACTAGTGTTAATTTTGTGTTCCATTTTGATAACAGTCCATTCTTCCCACATGTGCCTGTATGGGGCCACTACTTGTGATGGCCAATGGGCAGTCTCTTCTTGGAGCTCAAGCCGGAGACGGATGTGTGCCGCGTGGCCTATGGGGACCTCAACTTTGCTTTCACTGATCTGATAATTCTGTTATGTAAATCTCACTGTTACCTTTCGTTTACCTCTACAGCTGGCTAGTTCCTTCTGTTTTATGAAAGGCCATTAATAATTATGTCGCCTTAGGGCTTTTTATCATGTGTATCAAGTGTCTACCTTGGGCTGGTTCAGAATAGGCTTCATGTATTTTGGTTCGCGCCACAGCACCTTTGTACTGTTTCTTTTTATTGTAATTGGATTTATGTAGTGTCCCACATGCTTTGCAGTGTTTTTGTCATGTATTAAATACCAGATGGCTTTGGATTTAACATGCACATGGTCGCCCTTAATTCTAACATTTCAGTGAGCCAGCCATCCCTGTACTTGCATTTTGGCATGCTCAGTGGCCAATAGTGGAGCAGAAAAATTCATTAGTGTTACTGGCCTGAATAGGTTGTCCACATGACATCACAGCCTTGGTAAGAGTTTTTACTCACTGTGTAGCCGTGCATGAAATCACAGCCTGGCGCCCTGCGATTACAACTGCAACTCTGCCTCATTAACTCCTCACCACTTGACACCGATAACAATGTAGCGCCCAGCAACATGTGGCAATTCCTACTCTGATCAACACCTCAAGAATGAAATGTGAGTACGGTGGACTGCAAAAAAAGGGAACAGGCTATGTTGTGTACACGTGGACTTTGTTTTTCTCTTTCTTTTCTCACTCTTGCCGGGTACACCAACGCCAAGGCAGCACGCAGAGTGTGAATAGCTGTTGTTGATTCTAGGAAACTATGGCATGAGCCCATTGATGCATGAGTAAAGGCCTGAACATGTGTGCTCTGTGTGTGCGCCCTCGCCAAACACAGGAGAATCACACTGTAGGCATGGATAGCAAAGTTTTCATGTTCATGTACACCAATGGGGCTTGCGGGCTGGACTTTGGCCCGGGCTCCGAACCACATAGTCAGCACACAGCGCTAGTGTGTATTAGCCTCACAGATGAAGCATTGTGTTGTGTGGGGTGCCACCGCTGTAAGCATGGGGACTGTGCCTGGCAGGGTGAATGTTTATCTTTCACATGTGGGGTTTTTGCTTGTGAAGCATGCTTCGTGCTGCGCACCAACTCAGATGCAGCAGTACCGAAACCAAACTTGTCACTTGTACCGCGTGAACTATAGAGCCAGGCGTCTTATTTCCCATTGCCAAATTTTGCAGAGCCACCTGTGAGAAACTCTGGGGGAATTTGTGTGAGCCACACAGCAAGTCAGTTCTGCAACAGTGCCAAGGACTGGTGGTCCCATACTGACGTATTCAAGATGCCCTGGCCAGAGTTCACATGGGCGATATAGAACTGCTTCAAAGACGTGAAGGCTACGGTTACGTGTTGTACGGAACTGTGCCGACAACATGCAGAGGGCTAGTGAATGGAAGCATTCACAAGGGAAATGGCAGGCCTGTTTCACTAGTTGTAAGAGGGCGAGGGGGAAGAGGCTGCCCTCAAGCTGATCCTCGAACTTTTGCATCCTGAGCTACATCAGTGCCTCCATGAGTAGACGCACTGTTGCATGGAGGGCTTCATCCGCCAAGCATGCGCAGTGGAACATGACCTTTAGGAGAGCTTCCCAGTAATGGATTGTAATTTAGCCTCCATACTGCATTGTGTGTTTGTTTCCCTAATGTGAAAACTGGCCTTTGACGACTAGAATAAATTGGTTCTCCTTTGCAGGCCTCTGTAATGGTTACATCACAAGTAATGCTAAGTCAAGCCACAGTTATTCCAAATGTGATAATGGATTGATATTTACCATTCGTTATATCCTGAGGCTTGCATATTAAGGAATAAATTTCTTATGTTGCTTCTTGCTAATGTTATTTTTTAGGTAACAACTGTTGCAATCTCTCTGGCTCTAGAGTGCCTGGCAAGATGGTGGTCATAGTGTGTGTATAATGAAGTGGGGAGTCTGTCTGACACTTGAGCTTTCAATAATGGTTGTCGTACTTGCATCTGGAATATAATACTCCTAGTCATCCAGGTGATAAATCTTCTGGTAATTTTTCCAGTACCTGATGCATCATCTGCTACTTAATCTGGTCTTTCAGGGACACATTCCGGCTGTTAGAGCCCAGTTAAAATGTGTGCATTGTGTATTTTGTCAGGTGCTTGGGGCTTACATACTAATACAGCAACCCCTTATGTACCTAAAGTGCTCTCCCACATGTTGTGCAGTTGGCATACCTGCCACTGTCTAAATATCATTATTTAACAAGCTGGGTCATCCAGGGATTTGTTTGTTCATGGCCAGATTCCTTTTCCATTCTTGCATGTCCAGGGGACTATTAGGGTATTTCTGGTGGCCACAACAGTGCAGCTGGTAGGTTTTATTCACCAAGGCATGATTATCTGTACAGAGTATTAAGGTGTGGTTTTCCAGGTTAACAGTTGTTTAAGACATCAACCAAATGCACACTAATGCAGCCCTGTTAATTTATGTGGATCCTCATCACGGTGATGAGGTTGTCTGAGTGTAGTTGATGATTCAGGAGGGAGCTCTTCCTGCACCTCTGTGTTACACACAGTGCCTATTCCCACCCTGCTGGCAGATGCCTGCATGATCAGTGGCTCCTTGGAATCTGAGTAGTGCAGAACTGATGGCAGTGAAATTAACTATTTGTCTGCAACAGCTGGTTAAGGGTTGTGACATATTTCAACAAGTTATATAATAGCACTGCCAGTTGTAAGTCCCCATAAAATACTTTAGCCATTTTCTGTCCTACGGTACCTAGTTTTTCTTCTGTGATAACCTTTACTGACACCGGTTTTTTACTGTTTTCTTTGTATGTTTCTGAAACTAGTGAACCTAATTTGATCCTTCCCTCAATAACATTCTTAAAACTGATGTGGCAATCCATGAAGTTAGATGTTGAAATAATAGCTTCATGTGCCTATTGTGCCCTTCCCAAAATGAAGTTATATGATTATGTTTTATTTGGAATACCCACATACAGTTATCACAAATTTTCATCTTTCCTTCCTTTGATATCTTTATAGCTTTGTAAACTTAAATGTTCTCATGGTTTTAATGGTATATGTAGCATATTACTTGAAAAATGCTCTAAATTGATTAGTGAACCATTAAGTCACATTTGTAACAGCATGCTAGGCTGTGGAATTTTTCCAGATCACCTTAAAGTTTCAATAGTTAAATAAATATTTAAAATGGGTGATATTAAAAAAGTTGAAAATAAGATACCAATAGTTCTTCTTTTTCTACCTTCTCTAAAATCTTTGACAGATTTATACATACAAGATTAATTAATCATTTTGAATTAAATAAAATTATTTCCTCTTCACAGATTGGTTTCCAGAAAGGCCTATCAATGAATCATGCTAAAGATAGATTGATTACAATTATACACAGATGAGTATAAGAGAATACCCCAACTTTTAAGGTCTATAATATCAAAACCAAACAACCTACAACCTTGATTGACCAATTAAATGAACCATGGAACCTTGAAGTTGGTTTACCATATATTCATAAATGTGCCATGAGCTGCCCGAACGACATCTACGTGATAATCAAACTCGTTCTACGCTCTTGTCAGCATGTCCGGTGTTACGGTTTAAGGTGGTGAGGGGGTAGCGAGCTCACATTCGACACGCCAACGTGAAGGGGACGGTCTGATGTTTCCATTATGTGCCAAGAGATTACACTGGGAGCGTCTGTCGTCGCACTATGAGCGTGTGTTGTGTGTTAGTCCGCATCTTGATGGTGATGGAATAACAGAAGGTGTTCTGTGTTATTCAGTTTGCTAAATGTGAATTGGTTACAACTGTACAACGGGAATTCCGTCGCAAATACGAACGCCGTCCTCTTGATAGGTGGAGTATCGTACGTTGGTTTTGTCAGTTTTTTCTATGGGGTACATAAAGGATCAAGTGTTTCGTCCACCATTGCGGCTAACATTGACGACCTCAAAACGAGAATTATGGACGCCATCCCAACCGTAACACCGGACATGCTCACAAGAGTGTGGAACGAGTTTGATTATCGCGTAGATGTCTTTTGGGCCACTCGTGGTGGTCACATTGAACATTTATGAATATATGGTAAACAGACTTCATGGTTGCACTGTTCATTTGATTGGTCAACCAAGGTTGTAGGTTGTTTGGTTTTCATATTATAGACCTTCATTTTGGGGTATTCTTTTATACTCATCCTGTACATACTTGATACCATAAATAAGAAAGAAAATATTTTGGGATATATTTTGTGACCTTACTATGGCATTAGATGGTGTTAATCATGATATATTGCTACAAAAATTGTACTTTTATGGTATCAATGATAAAATAAATTTATCGGTTAAATATTATTTGTCATCTAGAATGCAAATTACAATTGTTACACAAGATTTAATAAAATTGGAAGATTCTTTATCTTTCCAAGTATGTATAAAACATGGTGCACCACAGGGTTCTGTTTTGGGGCGTATGTTTTTCTTAATTTTTATAAATAATTTTAGAAACCTCTTCTAATCTGATACAAGAACTGTTTTGTTTGCTGATGTTTTGTTAAGAGCAATATCTCATGGACAACTTAAAATTAAATCTCAATTAACGTATCCGAAATTAATGGACTGGTTCTCAAAAAATATGTTGTTTCTTAGTAATGAAAAAACAGGTTGTATGGAATTTCTTTCAGTAAATAAGATTAGTTTGGATGTACTTATAAGCTATAATGATAATAATTTATAAATTGTAACTTTTACTAAGTTTCATGGTTTATATATTGATAATCATTTAAATTGGAAAAAAACATTTCATTTATATACAGTAACTAATAAACTTAGTATAGTCTGTTTTTCTCTTAGGCACCTGTCATAATTAATTACTAAATCATCCCTCAAGCATGTAAGACAACTCTTTTAAAAGGAGAAAATACTTACCTTAACCGCTCAATATATTTATTAAGTTCTTTCATATGTTTCTGATAACCAAGATAAATTACTAAATAATATTACAATCCATAATTATAAAACCCAATCTGTAGGGAAATTACATATTCCATCTCTTTCCCTTACAATTTATAAAAAAGGATTATACTTCTCTGCTACAAAAATTTTTAGTCCTGAGTATAAAATACTGCACTGGAGTAATAACACTCAATTTAAACAAGGTGAAATTGTTTTAAATATCTTATACATTTTATTCTGTAAATTAATATTTTAATCATTTTAAGTAGTCAGTTCTTCCTACTAAATATAATGTGCTTATGTTGATTTGCATGTGAAATTATTTTTTTTTAAATTTAATTGTATTTTTTTTTATGAATTGTTTATAATTTAAGTGTATGCACATGCCGCATATCCTCCTCTGTGACATGCTATAGGATCAATTAAGGTAAATTAAAACAATAAACAATAATAGGACATCATCCATAGTCGTATGAAATTTGGAACACTTGAGCACTACTTTATAAATAAATTCCTATTACTTAAGTACCACAGAAATTAAAATAATGCAAACAATAAAACAGCTAGATATAACAAAAAAAAAGTAGCCAGCTATTTTTTTTACCAAGCCAATAGTGCTATACCTACTGAATTGCCTTTGTGTAGCAAGTTAGTCCTAGCCGACCCGGCGGCGTATCATATAATATTTGCCACACAGCGCAGCAGGAACTGTGTACATTCATGCAGGACAGCGATAGTGACAAAGCAGCTGTGACAGAGAGAGAGAGAGAGAGTGTGACAAGTGTCACAAACATCTTTGGCACTGGTCGCAGACTTGACGGAACCGGTCGGTGCACTTGCTGTCGCTGTTACTTGGAATCTTCTGCCACGGCACAACAGTGATAACCCTGGAGCACTGACAATTCACCATGACAGAATCACCATGACAGAATATATTACCCATCCCAAATAGGAACCATTGGAAAACACCAAAGTACTACTAGAGAAAATGTGGCAAAATATAATGGGAAAAAGACTGTAGCATAAACCAATGCAAACCATAGAAGTACAACAGATATGAATAAAGCACAACAGTCACACTACAAATACAACAGAAACCGAAATGATATAAAACAACTTAAACCAGCAAAACCCAGCAGAATGAACAAGAAATACAATAGGAACCTGCAGGATGTAATACAACAGAATCTAACAAAACACAATATAAACTAATGGAAGCCACTAAAACACAACAGAAAACCACAAAATGAAAATAATAACTGATAGGAAGCTCTACGTATATCACAACAGAAACTAGCAGAACATAACAAAAGGAACCACGAAAAGAAGATGGGCATCATTGGGAATAATTAGAATACAATGGTAATCAACAGAAATCACTCAGTAGAAACCAACAGAATGAAGCCATTTCCTATACCAAAGACAACAGAAACCACAAAGCCTTTCTTTTGGATTCCTGTTGTTTTATGTTAGGCCTATAAATGTTTTGTACAGTGGGCATAAAGAGGAAATGTTAAAACAATAATCTTCATTGGGAGTGTGAGATGTTTGAGGTCTTTAGCACCAATGGGAGTGAAGTGAGATAATGCAGTGATGGGGGTGGATGGGATAAAACTCCTAAGAGAACCCACTGGCCAAATAATTATTGAACCACTGTAGGGATGTCAAAATAAGCAATGAGGCATACTTCAGTTCTTCAGTCTCTAGAAGGCAAAAGTTCCACTGCCTATTTGATATTTTAGTATTCCTCTATAATCCATTGGTGAGAATTGTGGGACAATACTATATGAAAATATAAATTTAAACACCAAGTTACTGTAATAATGTTCTGCCTTCCAACCATTTTGTGTACATCCAATGGTTGAATAGGCTTGGTGTTTCTACTTACTGAGGGCCACCAAAGAAGAGGTCGAAGTCTCTAAACTCGAGGCGAATCCTTTGACCCTGCTGCCCCTTGAACAGGTAGCTGCAATTCAGGTCCTTTGGGTAGGCACCTGGGTACGTGGGTGAAACTATCACACCAGTCTTCTTGCTGGCTGAGTGGACTGTAAAGTTACAAGGGCTGTTTGGTTGAGGTGTCCCCACCTCGTATTCCGCTGGAAGAAAACAGTGCACAAGATCAGTACCAGTACCCTTACTGAAAGAACTTGTTTTTAAAATTATGTACCATATTGCAAGCAATGCGTAGAAGTTTGGCTTACAAAAAATGTATATTAAAACTTGATAAGCAAGTTAAACAGATATGTTGTCAGCAAATTAACCAATTAAAATATTTTATATATCCTTTTATTAAAAATTTGATTTATTGTATGAGGAAGTTAGCCAAACTTTTTGATCATGTTATTTTATTCAACACAGTATTCAACTTTACTGAATTTGATGCTATTGTAGGAAGGTTTAGCATTCTATGCTAAATATCTCAACATGATGCTACTATTTTATGTAAGGTAAGTATGTACCTATAATGCTAATTTTTATCTCTGAGCACAGAAAAGTAGCATTCCCTGTGTTAAGAGCAAGATACTGTAATTGCAGGTCATATTTTTGTCATTTCTTATTATTAGGTTTTTAAAGGTCGCCATGCTATCAGCTTTATGGGGGAAATTTGCTAAGTTTAAAGCAGCAGTCACATAGTTGCCTATGATTCCTATTAGTATGTAAAATAAAATAGTCCATGTATACTTTTAGATGAAAGCAAAACAAATTTGGCACCCTTTGCATTTTCAACGTCCCCTTTGACCCTTACTGTAAAAAGTTATAACAATTATTTATTTTAAATTTCAATTGAAGTGAGATTTTATTACCCTAAATTGCAATTTTTAAATTACAATATTTAATTTTTCAATGGCTTTTGGCAACAATGCCTTATAACATTTTTTCAAAGTTGTACAAACTGTAACAAAGTATGTAAGTATTGAAAGTTTTAACAACTGTTTATTGCACAGCAATAAAAATTTCAATATATTGAATATATAAAAAATATATGCAGCCAAGACAGTAACGAAGAATCGCCTTAACTTACAGGAGATGACCTAGGCTAGAACTATTCTGTACTGTTCCTAAGGGACAGACTAAGAGTGGAGAGGCTAGGATGTACAGCAGGGGTCAGCAACCTTTCTACCTTAAAGGGCCACATCAGATTTGTGTTACGTCTTGGGGGCCGCATGGTTTATCATACCCATAAACATACGAACAAGGTGTGATATAAGCAGAAAAACACATATTGAATTTAAATTTGTTTATTTCACACAAAACATTTCGTTTATAAGGTACACGATTATAAATTTAGTTTTTTTGTAAATTGAAATACAGTTTGAGTATAAATGAAGTTCGAAATTGCATTAAAAATACAATAATAGTTTTCGAGAGAATTTAATGGGAAGTTTGGTATTGCATCCTCTTCACAAGCTTGTCAATATCTGGTCTGATTTTCGAAGTTGATACTTTGATTGAATTTTCCAGATGAACGTTAGTCAATCTACTTCTGGTTTTATTCTTGACAAAATTCATTTTTGAAAACAACTGTTCGCAAACATATGTGCTGGCAAAGAGAGACATCATTTTAAGGGCGTTTAACCTGATATTGGGAAAGTTGTCTTTGTCAATATACTTAGAATAGAATTCAGTTAGTCCCAAGTTGAACTTTTCCTTTAAGTCTGAGTTGCACTGTAAGTCTGTCAGTTCCATTTGAAGGTTTCCTGGCACATCACTGACCTTTACACTAAAAGGCCGGGAAAACAAGTCAATTAACTTTTCACTTTTCCTAAAGTCCAAGAACCTGGAGTTAAATTCATCTTTTAGTTCCACTAAAGCTGTGACATACTTGCTCATGTCAAAACCATCACATTCTGACAATTTCTCAAAATGAGTGAAATTGTAGTCCATGAGTTGATCTTGCCACAGATCAAGCTTGCACTCAAATGATTTGATACAGTCAAAGAGGTTGTGAATGAAGTTGTCAGGATGTTGCAATTTTTTGTTTAATATATTCAAATGCATTGTGATGTCTGCGCAAAATGCCAAATCACTTACCCATGAAGGGTTGTTGAATTCATTGACTGACTTTTCTTTGTCGTGCATAAAGGCCTTTATAGCATCTCTCAGTTCAAATACCCTCTTTAACATTTCTCCTCGAGAAAGCCAACGAACGTCACAAAAGTAAGGTATGTCTCCGTAATCTGCATCCATTTCAGCCAGAAAGGATTGAAATTGCCGATGTTTGAGCCCGTGAGATCTAATGAAATTTACTGTTCTAACAACGATGTCCATCACATTTTCGAAGCCTACCTTCTTGGCACACAAGCTTTGTTGGTGTATAATACAGTGATAGTTCATCAAAACATCGTCCCCTTTTCTTTCCTGAACCAAAGTAACTACTCCTTTGTTTTTGCCTACCATTGATGGACAACCATCAGTGGCAATTCCTACCAGATTTTTTAGATTAAGGTTAAACTTATCAAGCACATTCATTAAACTTTGAAACAAATCAGTTCCTTTAGTGGTGCCTTGCATCGGATGTAGGCTTAACAACTCTTCAGTAATATTGAAATTATCATTGATTCCCCGAACAAAAACAGCCAGTTGTGCAGTGTCGGTGATGTCAGTACTCTCATCAATAGCAATTGAATAAAATACAAATGCAGACGCTTCATCCTTAATAGAATCATTGATATCATCTGCCATATCATCAATACGTCTCAAAATAGTTGTTGCAGAAAGGCTTACTTTAGAAAACAAATTTCTCTGTGATGGACACAGAATTTCAGCGGCAGACCCCAGGCACTCTTTGACAAATTCTCCGTCTGAAAAAGGTTTTGACTTTTTTGCAATCTTTTCAGCTACTATGAAGCTTACCTTAACACAAGCTTCAGTCTCAACAGTAGGCTTTTTGAATGAAAACTGCTGGTTCTTGAGATTTTGCTTTAAATTAGAAACTTTATCACTCCGAACTTGTCCTTGAAAAGAGTTGAATTTTGTAGCATGTTTGGTTTCATAGTGTCGTTTCAAGTTGAACTCTTTCATTACACCGATTGACTCATCGCACACTAAACACACCGGTTTCTGCCGAACTTCAACGAACAAATAAGCATCCGTCCAATGTTCTTGGAAAACGCGACACTCGTTACCTACTTTACTCTTTTTACTAGAACTAGCCATAGTTGCAAGTTTGTTGTCGAACATTACCACTGATGACTGTGTACGAACACGAACCCTTCCACAGTGTTGTAAAAAATTGACCTCCCACGCCACGGCGCGGCAACATGTGAACTACCCTCGCGAACCGTTGAGAGGGAAATTCAAACTTTCGTCAGAACGAACGCCTTCACTCTCGATCACTCGGGGAGGCGACGCACTCCGACAATGACCGAGACAGTCCGAATGCACTCGACAGACACTGACGTAGTATTCGCATACACCAGAAACCTTTTTGTGTTATCAATTAATAGTTCACAACTCAACTCAAATTTTTTACAACTTATTAGTATTTGTAATAATAATTCTTTAATTAAATCAAACCTTTTTGTCGCGGGCCGCATGCGGCCCGCGGGCCTCACGTTGCCGATCCCTGATGTACAGGGTGGTGAATGGTGTAGAAGGATGGGGGAAGTTAAGTGGACATTTAGTCAAGGGGCTGTAAAGGAGGAGAAGTACAAGCAGTAGAAAGTTTCAAATGTTGTTTAGGTGGATGCAAAGGGGAGGGCAGTCCATGTTGATGATAACAGTGAGGAAGTGGAATGTGTTGGAGGAGGAGTTGGAAATGGTGAAGGGGGTTAGGCGATTTAGGAAGGGAATGGAGAGTCTAAGGAAATAAGGGAAGGAAGTGCTTGCCACCAGGTGATAGCCTAATTGCATGTTGGAAATTATTATCAAAAGTTTATAATTAATTAGTCAGCATTCCTATTTAATAAACATTCATAAATTTTTATTAACAAAAATGTAATACAAATGTATGAATTTTTATAATTATCAATGTGAACTACTTGTATTTATAAATATTTTCATATATGAGGCTTTCAAATAAGTGTACAGACAGAAGGCCAAATAAATTCAGTAAATATGTTACTGGTAAGTATTCAAACACTTTTCCCAAACATTGGTACGTAGTATGCATTGCAACAAAACTCTCGCCACCATTCATACAAGTATATTTTATTAATCATATTCTGATATCAAAGTAAAAATCATCAAATGGTTTCTCCTTTTCAAAGGTGGCCAGAAAGCTCTTAAACTTTACTTGCTACTTCGCATCCACAATCTTTGGAATTAGTAGTTCCCTCTTGGTATTTCTAGTATGTATATAAGGGAGGCCTCAGACCATATATCAAGAGCTACAGTATGCATACACCATTTAGTATGGTACAGTATTCTAAGGAAGGAAATGGCAATTTTTTACAAGTTCTTTATATCTGCATCACTTTGTTAACTGGTAGATTAAAATGCTCTCATCATTTAAACATTGCATACTATCTTGTATTAATAGTAGCCTACCTTTAACACTTATCATGTAGAGCTAAATTCAATGAGTGATTGTTACAGTAAACATAAGTGGCGAGTGGTAGTAATTCCAATAGTTTCTTTTGAACTTCCTTAAGTTATATATAGCTTCCACCACTAGCATTTTTCTCTTAAATCTTTGAGACACAAATAAAAATGGCAAAATGCATCTGTGCCAAGTTCAATAGCATTTTCGTTGTACAATATGCGACCACAGAACTTGATTATGCTAATGTATATGGCAAAACTACATGTTGCCACCTGCACATTTTTCTCATGCATACAATTACAATATTTCCAGATTTTCTATTACAAAAGTAGTATTTTTTTAAATTTAGGAATGCATCAAACAAAATTTGTAGTGCAGAACTTGTTTAGCAAGAAACTAGAATGTAAACCTTCAGTTATAACTCAAAGTTTCTTTCCATTTAAAGTCATAATCAAAATCATAAAATATGTAAATAAAATACAAAGTATCTATGTACTGGTAAAAAATTACGAATATTTGCTGAAATATATGTAATATAAAATTCCAATAATATTGATGTAAAATTGATGAAATTTCACATAGCTCACCTACAAGTAAAATATTATAAACTATATGNATTTCACATAGCTCACCTACAAGTAAAATATTATAAACTATATGAAATTTTTTATAGAAATACGTGATTCTACATAATAATACTATTACTACTATGATTGTTATGTTTGTTTGCATTTTGAAGATGACGAGCACGTTTACATCCACGTCTTAAATTGTGTATTAACAACATCAAAATAAATCTCCTTCCTCTTATACATCTCTCATACTCGCTGTATGCTGCTACGTAGATTTCATCGTTCATCGCACATCATGTTCATTTCATACTGCATTGTTGTTTTTAATGTTCTATCCACAAAATAATAAGNGAAATTTTTTATAGAAATACGTGATTCTACATAATAATACTATTACTACTATGATTGTTATGTTTGTTTGCATTTCGAAGATGACGAGCACGTTTACATCCACGTCTTAAATTGTGTATTAACAACATCAAAATAAATCTCCTTCCTCTTATACATCTCTCATACTCGCTGTATGCTGCTACGTAGGTTTCATCGTTCATCGCACATCATGTTCATTTCATACTGCATTGTTGTTTTTAATGTTCTATCCACAAAATAATAAGNTTTCATCGTTCATCGCACATCATGTTCATTTCATACTGCATTGTTGTTTTTAATGTTCTATCCACAAAATAATAAGATCGTGACATTGACAACGTTTTTCACGTATCTTTTGTCACATTCATGAGGTCTAGAAATGTGATTATGTTTTTTGAAACAGATAGTGGCAGCAGCACCACCTCAGATGGCATCCATCGCTGACAGATTGCTAAATCCAAAATCGTAAAGGTACGCATTGCATTGCAACATGTTGCTGTATTGTGAAATCAACTGCAGAAATATTGATGTCCGTTATGCCCGACTAATTTGTTGTCATGTAACTAACAATGTATGTTTTTTTCTATGGTAGGGAAATTGATTTGTAAAAATTATAGTATAGACAATCAATTCAGGTGAAATTAATTGAATTCTAGCCCATCCTAACCCTATTCGCGTACTTGGCAATGTCACAGTTTTTTGGTTATAATTATGCTTTACCACCGCCATGAGTGTTTTTCTCCAACTGCAGAAACTACCCTATATTCTGCACATCACCACATAACTGGTCTCAGCAGGAAGTATAGCCTTTAACTCAGACACCAAAAAAAAAACTTTGGTGACTCATCAGCAGTCTCAGTAAATGAAAAAGGAATTTGACCAGTGTCATCTTCAGCGTCGAACCCCGTTTCTCCCAACAATGATGATCGTGTGAGAGTCTGGCAGGGACATCATCATCAGGTAGATTCCTCTGCCATTGTGTAGCATCACACAGCCCGTCAAAGTGTGGACACGGTTTGGGGATCTATCAGTGCCAACAGTTTATTACTTCTAGTGCATATCATGGGTACATTAAAGGCATGCTGTTATACTGATGAGGTGCTGCAGCCCTTGGCAATACCATATCTGCAGAGCATCCCAAACGCATGTTTTGAACAGGATAACACCAAGCCACATTCATCTCAGACCAGTATCAATGCTTGGCAAGGCGTGCATATGCTTACTTCGCCATCCCAATCTCCCGATTTCTCGTCAATTGAGAATCCATGGGACACGATTTGACGTCAGTTGAATACCCTCCCACTCCCATTAAATGAAGATGAACCGTGGACACAGATCAACAACACATGGTCTACAATACCCCAGGATATTCAGACACTCGTCGAATCAATGGCACGTCGAGTTCAACAATGTATCGCCCAACATGGAGGTCCCACTACTTATTGATCATCCAATATTTTAGGTCACTGGAGACTTGTCTGTATGTGAAAATTTAATCACTTGTTCTGCACCTGTTGGGCTATATTCGTGTTTAGTTTGGTTTTTTTTTCAAGCATTCCTTCATGATATGGAATTTTCCTGTTTGGCAGTGTATTTCGGTGAGTTAGTGATCTTAATTAAATAATCATTGCTGATGTTCCTGGGTTATCTAAGTATTCTGTAATACACTCGCATTTAGAAATTTCAACTACTGAAAAGTTAAATAGTTATAAAAAATTTACATTGTGGTATTTTTAGAGTAATTACCATTGGTATCTTGTTTTGATGATCTGAAGTGTTCATACTGTTACATTTTTCATTTACCAAAGTCAATTAAAAATATAACATGAGGAATAGGGATATAAGGGAATAGCCTGTATCAGTATAAAATATTCAACTAAAAGGTACCACAACTAGAGCCACATATGAATAAAAACTCAAATTATGCTTTGTTGACACTATTTTTATGTTCATACTGTACAAATTATTACAGTGAAACCCGTTCTCAAAGCATAGAAGAGGCTGACAATTTCATACGGAAGTTGAAAAACATGAATTATTGTGGAAAATCTTTGGAAGCCAAGGAAATGGGCATTATTACCTGTCAGTTGGTAAATTGAAAACCTATTATTTAAAATAGTAAATATCTGAAATAAGGGTTTAAAGTATAATGCATTTTAAAATTGTATTATCCGAATTACCATAATTTTTACAGCTTTAACTACATGCTATTTTTAAACTAAGTATAGCCTAATATTGCCCGTTTACATACCCCACTGTAAACATGTTTCAAAAACTAAAATAATCACATTGCAAAAAAATAAAGAAACCGTTAATTCAATGCCGGAAAAAAAATTAATAATACTATTTTTATATTGTAGGAATTAAAATATAATACATGTAAATGTGTTAATGACAACTATTCACTTTCTAGTTATGAAAAACTGGAAAAAGTACCTAATTTCTACAAATTTTTCATGGCACCTGTAAGGTCATATATTACACATAAAAAATGAAATACCTGAAAACAATTTGATAGATGATGTCATGAAGATGTTGAGATTTAAAATTGATGTAATTTTGCAGCAAACATGTTATTGTCCTTTTGAAGGTCCTAAATGAATTAACACTATGCTGTATTTTTGTGTTATTTTTACTGGACTACAATAGAGTAATTATTACATTTTTGTTAAGAAATGCAACAGTCTATTATGAACAAAATTTTAAACCTTTTTACCGCTTCTGTCAACATGTGTTAGTGGATTTATATGTTTTGATATTATGAGATAATATCTTTAATTTGTAGGCAGATAAAAATAAGGACTGTAGGTCTATGGCAAGATTGCTCAGAACAAAATACAGTTTAACACTTATCTTTTCCCACCTATATAAATTTTCTTGGAGAACCTAATTGTTGGGCTGATACATGCACAGTCAAACATTGATGTACTCGGCTGGCATTATTCGTTGTGGATTATGACCCAACTCACAACGCCATTTGCAGGGATTTATATTTTTCTCACTGGGACACTCCCATGGCCTAAACTTCCTGAGGTTGTTAAACAATTCAAAACATTATCATTTTACTTTAAGTTGTTGCATACAGAGCACGTGTAATAATGGAGCTGGCAATGTTCTATGTAAATACTCAAGACTTAACAATTCAAGCTTCCATTTGTTCGAGAACCAGTCAGACATTAGGTGGAACGAATGTGTGTGTTTTTTAATTAGATACAATTTTCATTTACATATATTCACCTAAGGACGTGGCAATTTTAAAATAATATTGTCTTGTCAAAAACTAAATAATTAGATAACATACTGGGTCAAAAATCAACACAATTGAGAATACTTATCAACAAAAAAAACAAATTTTTTTTAAACAGTTTTTATATTACGGTTTATTTTAAAAACAGGTACATAAAATCCATCCCTGGTTTATATATAATGACTTAGATGAAAAAATAATAAACTTTTTAAAAATACTGCATTACCAGTTTTACATTTCCTTAACTTCAACGTTACATTTGTGTGGTGTATTAGTGACTTCGTAAAACGAACAGAAACGTTAAATCTCATGTTTAAGTTTTTCAACTGTGTAACACTTGTAGTGATGACAGACTGGTTCCTCATTAGAAACTGGGAATCCTGACATCAAATTCTGTTCTGGCGGTAAAAAAAAAAAACTCCCACTCAGCATGAATGAGAAACAAGGGCCATATGCATAGTTTTGTGTCCAGTTATTTTAACAATTTTAATCAATTTTCAGCTGTATATTTAATGTTGTATAAAAAGGTAGTATTTTAAATTTAAGTCCCACTTCACTATACTTATGAGCCTAAGAATTTATGTATGTTCATCTTATCAACCAGTTTAACATATACCTATACATGATATTATAAAATGACGTGACTCTTAATAAAATCTTTTGCTTTCCTCTGAAGTAGCGTATTTTGTTTTTAGTTACTTTCTCAAATGCACCATGCAGATTTTCTTGTGCCATCACAGCCACCATGCACGAGCACAGTTCAATTGTAGATGCAAATGATTAACATTTGAAGGGATTCCATGCGAAAGTCTCACATTTTTATGGTTATTTAATGACGAACAAAAAATATTTCATTGCTCTACGGTGAGAGTAAGAGAGATATAGTTGCGGCGCTTAACAGCTGAAGTCTTTAGTGCGCACTCGGGTGAAACGAGGTAAGATGGAGTAGCGGATAAATGTAATGGAATACGTAGGCAGGGTGAATGGGAACATCCAGAGAAAACCCACTGGCCAATGGCAATGTCTGCCATTTTATCCATATACAAAATTCCTATTGTAACACAGCTGAGAATCAAACCAGATTCTTTCTCATGGAAAGCTCTACCAGTTCTACCAGTAGTTGTACAGAGGTTCTGAAGCAAAAACAATATGTTCAACATAACTGCCTAGTATTTTCGCATCCGCAAGGATGACCTTAAGACAATTACGGCTGCTCGAGCACTTATTTTGAGCAAGTAGGATTTCGCAGATTTTTTTTTATGGGTTACTTAAATGTTACTTAAAATGAACTAATTACAACATGTACATTTCTATACATGGCAACTAGCAACCCAGTTATAGTCTATTTGCAGTTTCTTCACACTTTTTTTAAATCAAACCTTTGAAAAATATATCCATGCATCCTCAATGCATCGTGTATCACAAGTGTTTTATACTTCTGTTAACATATAAAAAAATTTCATTTATAATTAATATAAATAAAAACAGGTTACAAATATGTTTGTTGGTAATGCCCAGTAAGGAATTATTCTTATGCAAAATATTATTACACTAAGTGCGCACAATTTCGGTGTGTTGGTGTAATTTTCTAGACTCTATTAAGGTTTTTTTCTACTGGGGTTAGAAAAAAAAACGTGTTTTATAATCAGGGAAAATTTCCGCCAGTAGGTGCGCAATGTTCCAAAAGGTAACTTTTAATTAAAATTTTTAGTGACGTATATAATAAAAGAGAAAAATTTTACTTAGTTACGATGTCATTTTATACTTGTTTGCAATTACTACAACTAGCCTGTTTTTAACGTAGAAAATAGAGAAAATTTGGTACATTGCTGACACTAGCGCTTACCTAGTAGCGAAAATGTTTGGTTGCCAAACTTGTAACACTAATCTTCCCAACCTGTAGGCGTGGTAGTAATGTGGAAGATGCAAAAGCATTTAAAAGATTATTGAAAGACTTTTTGTTGTCATGTTTTTTTATTCGGTCAAAGAATAGATGGAGGTGTGAATGCAGTATTATTTGTGAGTCTATATAATTTGTATTTATTAATTCTGTATGTTATTACTGTTTAAGTAAGTCTTCTACTTATGATAATTTTGTATTGGATGATATTGTTATGGTTTTTGTCATATATTATTGTAAAAATGACGTGTTCCATAGTTTATGGCTTTCGCCACTTTTTTAAGTCTCAACGGAACGAATATTAAATAAATAAATAAAGTAACCGTAACTCGGTTAAGTTTTAATTTCTTGGGGGCGGAGAAATAACCTGAGAGTAGAACTTGAACAGCGATTCAGAAAGTTGGAACTAACCGTGAATAGACTCTAAGAGTATATGCCCTCAGTAAAAGAGATGCAGTGTCTTGCAAGGGGCTACTTACAGTCATTAATGAAGGCGTACCGGCCTTCGAACAGCTCGGGGTAGCTGGCGTTCTTGTCGGTGTAGAAGCCGAGCGCCAGCACGTGGTAGAGGGAGATGCGACGGCGAGGCGGGATGGGCCCGCAGAAGCGGCCCCCGAACGGCGAGTTAATGAGCTCCGAGGCCTTGGGTTGTTGGACCTCCGAGTACACGTCCATGTACTCGTGGATGCACCTGCGAACACACGTGAGATCGCCCAGGTTTCACATCCTGCAGTACGATCACTCGTCCGAAAAGGTCACGGGGAGGTATAGACGGTTCACGATAAACTGTGCACTTTTGAAGTCCCTGCTTAAGATCTACTTGTAGGCACATTGTATATTCTTCCACCTTACGTAAAATTAACATTGGCATGTGCATCATTATTGTATTCATGCGTCGGTCGATAGAAACTGTGAAATAATTAAGAAAGGTAGTATTTTACAAATTTGCTTATCATTACATTTTTGAGCATGAAAAAAAAGTTTCAGTATTTACAAAGGTTTACTTGACACTTTTAATCCAGCATCAAGACATGGAACTACTTTCTTTACGTCGTAACCAAACTCACTGGCCGCATGCTACTTGGTGTGCCAGTTAAACTACATGAAGTTAGAGGCAGTGACATTTTTTAGAAGTTGATTTCAAAAGTGCTCACTTTGTCGTGAACAGTCTTTAGGAAAGTGGATGTGTGCGGGGAACATTATTCTGACCTTCTGAAAGATATAATACACGTATATGTTATTACACAGTCCCACGAATGTCAATATATTAGGCGCTAGACCACATCAACACGGTTATATGCTGAAAGGAAGAAGGAAAATAGCAAAAGGGAGAGAGAAATCTATCTTATACAATATGTTTCATGAATAACTTACTGAAATTGCAACCACAACATCTATTGACTAATATAAACAAAAAATTCCTAGTAGCAAAATGTTTGGAAAAGTCATCTAGTATTTCTTAATTTAAGTTGAAGTTAGGCATATGAATGCCGGTAGCCCGCAGCTACGCGTACCGGTGTGCACAAGTTGAATATCACGAAGGTGAACGGAACCATATTAGCTACAATGGAAACGTATTCTCGCATGTAAACGTTCGTACCAATTCCGTTCGCCTTCGTGATGTGCAACTTCTTGTGCACGCAGGTACGTAAAGCTGCCAACTCCCGGCATTGTTATGCCAAATTTCAAATTAAATTTAAAACTTGACGCTATTCCCCACCTGTGGCACACAGAGTGGTTCATAGGGTCGGAGTTAATTCCTCCAGGCACAGACTATAAGGTGCCTTGAAGGGTGTATCAATAAGGTAGTCTTTTGGTGTTTCACTTTACTGGATAGATATATTGTCTCGAGTTAAAAAAAACATACAGAAACACTTCCGAGGCGTGGTACTCTATTTTGGCTAACTCGGATTAACTGTGGGCGACGCATGGTGGAGGGGGGGCGCCTTCTCTGGACGGCAACTTGATACTTAACTCTGCTGGTGTGGTATTTTGTCGGCTGTGGATGAGATCCGGCAATGTGGGCGGCCTTGGAAAAGGCCCGTGTTTGGTGCCGTCTCCCCTCGACTGCAGCTCTGGGTTCGTACTGACGTCCTCTCGCGATTTCTTGACGTAACTCTTCTCTCGGCGCGGTGATAATGAACTGTTCTACTGACATACTCATGTACTGATGTACTGTTTATGGCCAGGGATCCGATCTCCCCCGGAACTGATGACTGATCTGATCTAACCTCTCTGCGCGGCGATATTCAACCGTCTGCTCTCTGTGCGGTAATCTTCTGACAGAAACCCTCGCTCCACAAAGAGGCTTATATTCTTTCTAGCCTCTCTCCCTAATTTCCTGCACGTATCCCCTTGTTGGGACGAGGGGGGAGGTGAGAGGAAGCAGAACCATGCACTTAAAAAACGTGCCATGGTTCCCTGATGGTTGGAGGGGGGGATGATTCGAAACTTTCATAGCTTACTCTGTCAGCTATTTATTCCGCGGTGCGTGTTTTCTGACTTCAGGCGAACTGTCCTCCTATTTCGTGATATCTCGGCGCTTACAAATTTTACTTGGCTTGCTAGGGGGAGGTGGGTGGTGGGTGGGAGGCCAACGCAGCAGGACATGTGTAAGGCTTGACCTCGGGCTCCTACCTCGGCTTGCCCTTTCTCTGCGGTGATTACAATCGACACGTGTCTCTCTACACTGGTTTAAGCTGGTGGGGAGGGGGGATGGTGACAGCGCCACTCTAAATAATACTCTTAATTACGCCACGCGTCAAACTACTAGATGAATTTTGTAAACATTTCGCTAAAGTGATTTTTTTTGTTTATATTAATTCATATATGCTGTGGTTTGAATCTCGATATGTTATTCATAAACATATTGTATAACAACAATATCCAAGAACCTCTTACTCTAACTTCTTCGTCAGTACATATTCCTCCAAGTATTTTCTCACAGAACCGGTAATATTTCTTGACATTTTAACATTTGCTAAAAATCATAGTACCGAAATTGATAATCAGGAAGTGAATTAAGTGCGTATTTTACTGGGGTTCCCCCATTATCGTTAGCACTGCCAGAAATCTCACAATTGAACCACTGACTTTAAAAACAATTTAGGGCTAGTTCAAAACTCCTGTCTGGATTTTATATATAATATACTTGCCATCGCAGTTATTTTAAATCCGAAATATCTCTAACCTTTTTTCCCTTCCAATATCTACTAATTCATTAAAAATGTTTTGCCTGTTTATCTTTAATAAACAAAAAAATGTTAGCGCTAATAGCAGTGCGTTCGACTCCCACATACCTCTCTGGCTTCGGATACGTCCACTATCACCCCACAGGTAGGTATATAGTCCGTAAAATTTTAAAACCCTTTATTCCTAGAGAACAAAGGGGTGTTGTGAAATGTGTCATGCTTGCGTGGTTATCTATCTGATTCCCCCACCCCCACCCCCAGTCACTTTCTCACCTCTGTGTGAAAGGTGATTTTGTGTCAATCATACCCCATTACCTAATAAAGATTTTCCCCATCTCCACCTGATATCCACCTGAAGCATGCTCAAATTTAATTCCTTTGACGTTGGTATTCCCAGCTTGTGAAATAATGACCTTATATGGACAGGATTGGGCAGAATATGACCGACAAACTTCGTGAGGCGATGCCTCATGTAAAATCAAGTGGGGAACATATGGGCCTATTTTTTAGAGCAAACACTCACCAATACCTTCCACAGTAATGAAAATGACAGGGACGGCCATCATCGTATTGCAGAAAACGTTTTCCCCCTTAGGATTTTTTAACGTTTGATTTTGGTTTATTAAACAGTACGTCCTAATTAACAAAAATGATCCTCCTGTTGAAACAGCACAAGACCCACCATTTCCCTGCAAAATACACAAAAGTCTTTCGGCGGCAGCGATACAGTTCGAGGCGCGTAGGCAATACCACTACTTCGTGCAGATATAACACACCGACTGTCACCATAAATAAATAGACAGTTTCTCTACTGTAAACTTATTAATTCTTGTTACATGTTGTTTACAGTACGTGTTAAACATCGTCTGTGCAGTGGGCACAGGAGCATATGATAAACGCACGTAGGGAGTATTGCCTATGTGCTTGGCACTGTATCATTACATCCTGAACTTTGTGTACGTTTTACACGAAAACGGTTGAACCTGGACAGTTGCAACAAGGACCATTTCCGTTAATTAGGCGTACTGTAGTGCAGTGTTATGACACACTAACGAGAGCAACTGGAACATTTATTGAAATAGTGAAAATATTAACGAATAGTCGCATCCAGAGCGAACCAGGTTCAATCACCAGCCGGGTCACCCCGGATTTTCCCCAAGTGGGAATTGTGCCGGATGTATTGCCTTGATCGCAACCACCACTGCTATCGTGCCCACCACACTGTGGGCCAACTTTGTCACTACCACCACCACTGCTTTCGTGCCTGCCGCACTGTGTGCTGTCTCGGTCACTACCAACACCATCACTGCTATTGCACCTGCCACAGTGTGTGCTGCCTTGATCACTACCACTATCACTGCTATTGCGCCTGCTACAGTGTGTGCTACCTTGATCACTACTATCACTGCCACTGCTCTCGTGCCTGCCACAGTACGTGCTGCCTTGATCACTACTATCACTGCCACTGCTCCATGCCTGCCACAGTGTGGTTGCTGCCTTGTTCACCACTATCGCTGCCACTGCTATCGTGCCTAACACAATGTGTGCTGCCTTGATCACTACTGCCATCACTGTTATTGCATCTGCCACAGTGTGTGCTGTCTCAGTCACTACCACCATCATAATTGCTATTGCACCTGCCACAGTGTGTGCTGCCTTGATCACTACCGCCATCACTGCTATTGCGTCTGCCACAGTGTGTGCTGCCTTGATCACTACCGCCATCACTGCTATTGCGTCTGCCACAGTGTGTGTCGCCTTGATCACAACCACCACTGCTATCGTGCCCACCACACTGTGGGCCAACTTTGTCACTACCACCACCACTGCTTTCGTGCCTGCCGCACTGTGTGCTGTCTCGGTCACTACCAACACCATCACTGCTATTGCACCTGCCACAGTGTGTGCTGCCTTGATCACTACCACTATCACTGCTATTGCGCCTGCTACAGTGTGTGCTACCTTGATCACTACTATCACTGCCACTGCTCTCGTGCCTGCCACAGTACGTGCTGCCTTGATCACTACTATCACTGCCACTGCTCCATGCCTGCCACAGTGTGGTTGCTGCCTTGTTCACCACTATCGCTGCCACTGCTATCGTGCCTAACACAATGTGTGCTGCCTTGATCACTACTGCCATCACTGTTATTGCATCTGCCACAGTGTGTGCTGTCTCAGTCACTACCACCATCATAATTGCTATTGCACCTGCCACAGTGTGTGCTGCCTTGATCACTACCGCCATCACTGCTATTGCGTCTGCCACAGTGTGTGCTGCCTTGATCACTACCGCCATCACTGCTATTGCACCTGCCACAGTGTGTGCTGCCTTGATCACTACCACCACCATCGCTACTGCGGTCGCGGTTACCACTGCTCCAGTGTACGCTGACTTTAATGGTTCTTGCACACCAGAGCGGTAGTGGCCACGACCGCAATGATGGTGGTGGTGTTAGTGATCAAGGCAGCTCACACTGTGGCGAGTGCGATAGGAATGGCGATATAAGTTAAGGCCGAGCAATAGTAAATGCAGCATGTGTTCTACACAAATTATTTGCATTGGAAAATGTTGAAAAGAACATTCAGTAGATACCTCATAGAACCTCCAAAAACAATTATGGGAGCTTTCAATTCGTGTAATTTAATGGACGAATAACAACGGGTGAGATTGTTCAATTATAGATTTGTCAATGGTTGTAATGTGTTAAGAAGGCTCCGTCGTCATTCCTGTAATGGACTGCTTTCACAGGTTGGAACATTAAACACATGGTGTCTTCACTGTTTCAATAAATCTTTCAAATGCTCTCGTAGTTACGGTATGCATATAACTCACTTAAGTACCCTACGTAATACAACGTTGTGCAACATTACAAGTGATACGGCTTGCATGCAAACGTGACCCGCGGCATTCCAGGCCGCCACTGCGGAGTGAACGTTGCACAGGCCGCGGCCTCAGGGCATGTTTGCTGTCCGTCTGAACACCTCTGTTTGATTAAATTGGTAATGCATTCAACTGCTGCCAATTAAAGCACGGTATTGCCATATTATTGTCTGGCTTCAGACTTGATGGGATCTGGCAGGTGTGCACAGCATGGATTACTCAAACAACTGAAGTGGCTAAGATGCCTGATGTGGCTGAATGAAAACTAGTGCTGGGCACTGTGCACACCGTATGTTGCTCTGGATTTGACTCCTGTTTTTACCTTTAAGGCACAAGCACAGGAGACTCGACTGTCCACACGCTGTACAAGACAGTACAGATAATAACAATTACATTGGTCGCGTTCTACTGCCACCGCCATCGCGGCTTCGGCTGCCACCACTCCGGTGTGCGGGAACCTTAATTCAAACGGAAATTGTATTCATGCCGTAAAATTCTGGATGTGTTTTTGTTACTACTGTAATACTGCGCTCGCGTGTACATTCAAAAGCCTTAGAACTATTTCAGAAAATTTAAATTTTTCAAATTTGCATATATTGTATCGTAAAGGAGTTTTAACGCCAAAAATTAAAAGCATTATTATGAGAAAAAAATATGGCAATAAGAGACCTGCATTAAACGCGAAGTGTGCTCATACAAAAAGCGTTTCGACACCGAGTTTTTTTCAAATGGTGACCAAATATTTCAAACACAGTACATTAACGCATAACATTTTTTTCATAATATAATGTTTTAAGGAACGTGTGCCAAGTTACTTATTTTAATTATTCCACGTTAATGAGCGCATATTTCACCATTAAGATACCGTTTCTTTTGTTCTTTGAGGTTTAAGAGCAAAGAGTTATCACTGGACGCTAATACAGCGCGCTGTATTTTATTGTATGAATACTTGAACAAGTGTTTAAGCAACAAAATGCAGCATTCACAACCGATAGAGTTNCGCGCTGTATTTTATTGTATGAATACTTGAACAAGTGTTTAAGCAACAAAATGCAGCATTCACAACCGATAGAGTTATCAAATGTGGAAGTTACCAGCTGCTATGTTATAATTATTATATATATTCGTAAATACATACATAGGCCTATTCTATTTATAGGAAAACTGTTGACGGAAAAACAATTTTTACAAACATTTATTGTCATTACAGATAATCTCGGGTAGGAAATAGCATTTTAAANCTGTTGACGGAAAAACAATTTTTACAAACATTTATTGTCATTACAGATAATCTCGGGTAGGAAATAGCATTTTAAATGTATCACTGGCACAACTATTCTTTTAAATACAAATACATTAAAAAATATAATAAAATTTTTGAGGAATAGTATTTAGTTGAATGCGGTTTTCAACGGAAATATAATTATTCATTTTCGTTTCTAATTTTAACTCTTGACATATAGCTAACCACAGCATGTTGGTCGTATACCAAAACTGCATTTCATCTACGCATGAAGTGTAAAATATTATGGCCTTACCAAAACTATGTGATACAGTNTCGTATACCAAAACTGCATTTCATCTACGCATGAAGTGTAAAATATTATGGCCTTACCAAAACTATGTGATACAGTTACACTTACATGCTGCTGAGCTACATATTATATCTACAGCATATGAACTTCTACAGACAAAAGTATTTTAATGCGTACATGTTCATGCAAAACTTTATGGCATTACAGCAGAACAGCTATTAACAGTAAGNAGACAAAAGTATTTTAATGCGTACATGTTCATGCAAAACTTTATGGCATTACAGCAGAACAGCTATTAACAGTAAGGTAACAAACACAAGGGCAGGAAGCCAAACACAAACGAAACGTGAAATGAAAGTGTAACAAAATGAAAGAAAAGTGACGAGTGTGTACTCACGCAGGCAAGACCCCCGCGGCTGATCCACTGCCCAATGGAAAAGCAGGGTATAAAACAAACAAAGAAACCACAACCAAATGACTGAAAAATATTGCCTCATAAAAGAAACCGTACAAAACATGCAAATGACAACAGGTACATACATATATTCATGAAATGCCACAAAGAAGAAAATTTTCAACCTGTGTCACTACCTAGAAAAAATACTGGTAAATTTTTGAAAATATTTCGTGCATCAGGATAGGAGTTCCTCACCTAAAATGCTTATGTTTTCAGAAGAATAACTAACCAAAAATAAAACACTTTTCCTTGCCCTTCGGGCACAAAATAACTTTTCAGTTTTAAACGACCTTAACATAAAAATTTANAAAATAAAACACTTTTCCTTGCCCTTCGGGCACAAAATAACTTTTCAGTTTTAAACGACCTTAACATAAAAATTTAATAATGACAGTCATAATTGAAAGTATCTAGGAACTTATCTGATTTTGGAAATACTTTCAGGTCACATGTCTATTTGTAACCCTTAAACAAGACATTTTTGCTNCTAGGAACTTATCTGATTTTGGAAATACTTTCAGGTCACATGTCTATTTGTAACCCTTAAACAAGACATTTTTGCTACTATGAAAGAAAGAAAATATTAAGAAATAATCATGCAAGCTAGGTTCAAACATTAATCACAGTTAGATTATAAAATAAACACGTGTATAACTTACCACAGATTAAATATGATGCATCAAAAAATAAAACTAAGCATTTTTGAAATAAATTTAATTTGTAACAATGCAATGACTCTGCGTGTATAATATGGAAATCTATAGAAATAAATTCTGAATAAATAGCAGTTATTTAAAATGCAAATTTGTATTAAACTCCAGTAATTTAACATGGTATAATTACTAGCATTTTTTTTAAAGTCATGCTTACATAACAATCTAACAGACTACATAAATAAAAATAGAAATTATAACACACTACAGTTTACATGCGTCTGTGGCAGTAAATATTCTAAATGTATATTGTAAAATATATCATAATACACGATTTCTAAAGTAAAATAGAAGGTGAAATAGTGGAATTAATGAGTTTCCCTTCTCTATTGTTGCAGATATTTTTTTGTCATGTATATTCTATCACCCGACCAACTTTACTAAATCCAGTAACGGAGACTTTATGACATATTTGAAATTGCATTTTTGTTGAACAATAAAAACGTTCCTTAAAATATTATCACTGTGATTAACAGTGCATTGACACTGTGCTCATAAGCGCAGATAATTAATTTATTATTAAAATATTGAATCGAAAAATTGCAAAAATAGGTTTCTGGGTACACTGACTTGACGTAATGAATTCAACAAGCAAAAGCGAAACGTGCCTAGTAACTGTATGCGCTACTTTAACGACTTTTGTTACTGTAGGATTAAGGTCAAACTGAAACTTTCTACTCTATTTTTATGTTGACAACTGGTAGGAGATATACAAATAATGTAACAGTCACAAATTACAGCAAATGCACGTCTTTATCTAACACCAAATTTATCTTGTCAGACAGAACTGATAAAACGTTGTATACGTGTGTACAAATAAATTGAATGATTATTATATATATATATATATATATATATATATATAATATATATTCACTTCGCCGATCTCTCATATGCCCCTGGAGGCAGTGCTGTCACAAAACCGGTAACCGAAGTTTCCATAACTCGTCTGAGTGGGTTCACAAATCTAGTTTGCAGTCCCGACAGACTTGGGTTGAAATCATCGAGGCGACGTGGCGTGCCGCAGTTTTCGTGTTTGAGCTGGGCTCCGGGCACGTGTTTATACCTGTTAAACACATTCACATTGATTGCTTTTATACTGCCGTACTGAGATCACTGTGATAACATACCACATTAATTCTAAAGCATTCGTTTCTTTAAGAAATGTTACACTCGCTGTTCGTCTACTGTTAATATGAAAAATAGTACAAAGACACTTCAAGCAGGGTATTTTCCACTTTGTCGGAGGTTAGGATTTTTGTAAACTATTACTTTATACCCGCACCTTCTTTCTCCTTAAAATGTTATTCATTCGCGGAATTAAAATAAAATGTATACGTAATAGCGCATGGTCACATTTTGTGGTGCATTCTCTTGAAAAGTAAAAAATATACATTCCACTTCTATTTATAAATTAGTGATTGATGTGTATTACAATAGGGAATTTTGAAGAAAGCAAAGTGGCTTGTTAGTACCCCCGGAGTTCAGTACGTCAAATCCTAATGTGCGTATTAAGAGAAGTAGAAAAATTTGTCCTTTTGGTTTATTTTATCAGTTAATCTTTTATTAGCATGCAAAATTCTTTGGAATGCATCCTTAATATTCCCAGCCATAATTCATGTTACCACAACATGGTTTTTGTGTCTCAGATTACACCCTTCAATAAAACTTACTGGTGAAGTTTCTTACGAAAACACAGCCGTTTACACTAATTTTCTCTAAATNGATTACACCCTTCAATAAAACTTACTGGTGAAGTTTCTTACGAAAACACAGCCGTTTACACTAATTTTCTCTAAAAATGCCAAAATGTTATAAGTGTCTACCTAATAAATAGAAAGCCTACCAACTAGCGTTATAGCAATGGATAAGTAAATTTCGCAAATTGAGGACTATACATTAAATGCTTGTGATCACAATTTATAAGAGACACCGTAGATGACTGAGAGTTAACAACAAACCCACAATAAAACGAGGACAAAGTCGTGTGCTGTTTGGTCTGGAGTAAAACTCATTGATGTAGAAACCACTGAAGAAACAGTTCAGATTCAAGTGTATAGAGGACTACAGAGCCTGGTTTTTAAGTAATTTAAACTGCGAAATTTTTCTGTTTCTAGTTATAACATGGCACATCCAAGTGTACTCGAGTATAGGGTTTTTTTTGTTTGCTGCNGCGAAATTTTTCTGTTTCTAGTTATAACATGGCACATCCAAGTGTACTCGAGTATAGGGTTTTTTTTGTTTGCTGCTGCTCTGGTCAATACGGCATTAAGACACCAATAGTGCTAAATGTTTAAAACCGCTTTTGATTCCAACAGTACGTGCAGCGGAGATCAAATGACACACGGGAAATTAACTAAATATTTTATGACGATCCTCTTCTTACCAAAATATGGCGCTAAATAAATATATTTCTACGCGTGCAAAAAGAAGTAAATACAGAGTTAACAATTACAACAAAATATAATACCTCCATGCCTGAGACATAACAACTGAGTAAGATAAGACAGTAGTAGAATGATTATGGGAAGTCTGTGCCATCGGGATCCGCGATCGGAACTCGAAGCTGTTATGCTCTGACATTCCGGTCGGCCAGCGGCCATCTTGTCCAACATGTTGGATTTCGGTGACCTTTACCTTGACCCTGGTAACCTTTGACCTTGAAAACCCAAAAATTTACAAAGAAATTATAAACACGTATTAAAAATTAATTTAAAGTTTTATTTAAAAACTTATAAAATAAAAATGTTGAATGTTTGTGCTATGAAAGGATGGGGAGCCGGAGTCGACCGGCTGACATGTTGTAACATCACCCAACAGCCATATTGGATGTCTGTGACCTTGAACTTGACCCTATTGCCGTGACCTTGAAAACAAAAACTCGACAAAAATGGTAAAAATCGAATAAATTCATAAAAGTTAACTAGCATATTGCATTACTGATTAGTACCTCCATCTTGGATCCAGGTGACCTTGACATTTGATTTTAATCTGTGACCACNAGCATATTGCATTACTGATTAGTACCTCCATCTTGGATCCAGGTGACCTTGACATTTGATTTTAATCTGTGACCACTGACCTTGAACCAAAAAATTCGTCTATAATTGCAAAAAATTTCTTAAGAATTTATAAATAATTAATTAAAAACATTACTAGAAATTATTTTTTAATTGTTTTTAAAAACTTACATTTCCGGANAGAATTTATAAATAATTAATTAAAAACATTACTAGAAATTATTTTTTAATTGTTTTTAAAAACTTACATTTCCGGAGGTCTCCCACAGCACCATGTCCAGCAGACGAATGACCCCCCCCTCCAATCAATCACATTGCATTAACACTCCCCTCCCATGCCCACTCACCTTTGCTAATTCTGTCGAATGCATTTAACCCACCATATTGGTTTTTTCGTTTGTCATTTGTTTACATTTTCAACACGTAGGTGGCACTGATGACTCCGACCAACATGTTAGATGTGGATGACCTTCACCTTGACCTGACATGTGTGACCTTGGCCCCATGCTCATAATCTTGAAACCCCAAAAAAATCCAAACAAAAAAATTAACAAAATTAAAAAATTTATTAAAGACTTGTTTTTTTTNTAATCTTGAAACCCCAAAAAAATCCAAACAAAAAAATTAACAAAATTAAAAAATTTATTAAAGACTTGTTTTTTTTTATATTATTAATCTCGCAATCTTTTCCACAATGAACACCGCAATCAGCACCAGATGCATCAATCTTTCCACCAGTCTTTCAATTTTTACATCAATATGTCAATATTGCCACCAATCTTTCAATATTCCTATCAATCTTAGCAGAGGGATTATGGGGACTTTGGCACATCGGGACCTGTGGCCGGAGCGTCGGAGCTGGGGATAGAAATGAAAGAACGAGCTTCTCAGCACATATGTGACAATTTATTATATTGAAAATTNATATTATTAATCTCGCAATCTTTTCCACAATGAACACCGCAATCAGCACCAGATGCATCAATCTTTCCACCAGTCTTTCAATTTTTACATCAATATGTCAATATTTCCACCAATCTTTCAATATTCCTATCAATCTTAGCAGAGGGATTATGGGGACTTTGGCACATCGGGACCTGTGGCTGGAGCGTCGGAGCTGGGGATAGAAATGAAAGAACGAGCTTCTCAGCACATATGTGACAATTTATTATATTGAAAATTATGTGTTTACATTAAATAAACTTTTAGCAGTGTTTTTACGCCGAAATATTTTTTCTCTGCGATCCAGGAGTCATCACGTTTGGAAAGTCCCAGCCACCACACCTACACGCGACCATTACGTCGTTTCAGCACCTTCTCCACCAAATACACATCTGTAAACTGCGTAAGCCAAATCTCTTCGTTGTAAAATCCGCTTATGATAGGTTCGCCGAGAAGGTCCTCTAGGTAATGCATACGTGGGCACGAACGTCGTATACGCACCACCTTGTACAACTCTGCAGACCTGTTCTGATGGAAGCCTTTGCGAATACTGGAAAACTTCCCATTTTTTATTTAATCCGCACCAAGTCACAGATCTTGTCTTTAGGTTTGCGTAGGTGCCTCCTCTTCGGAATAGCATACACGGTCCGAACCAGGGAGTCGTTTTTCACATCTTCAGGCTTCATGCTATTGGTAGAATTGTACTCGCGAACGAGTTTTGGGAGTATATCCAACCAGTTGTAGTTTCTGTTCGCCGTAAAATGTCTCCAAATTTTAGCTTTGAGCGCCCTGTGAAATCGCTCGACGATGCTTGAGCCCAGAGTGTGTAGAATAATGATTTATGCCAAACTTTTTCATCAGTGCACGAAAATCTGCATTAAAATATACCTCGGTGTGGAGATTTTTCGGTATGAGTCCTTCGCGCCATAGCCTTCGTGACGTCGCGCGCATTCTTCGACTTGAGAGGCCTGGCCCAGGCGTACTTGGAAAAAGTATCGATTATAGTCAAAATGTAGCGGTGACCTTTATTCACAGGAGCAAAGTCTTGCATTGCGATCAGGTCAGATTGGAAAGTATCGTCCAGGTCTTTAATGGAGTATTTTCTGCGTGGGTAATTTAACCTAGCGGAATTTGTGCAGCTCGTCAGTAACTGCATACTTGCTCATTTCGAAATGTAGCCCGCCTCCGCGAGTTCTTCGATGATGGAAATTATTTCGTTCGTGTGCGAGCAGTTTCCTGCTGCCTGCAAAGCAATCAGAAGTCTTACCATATATATTAACTCATTCGGATCATCCCAATACTGATAGTCGATTTTTTCTCCGCTCTCCAATTTCTGAGTCAAACCAGAACCACCAACTTCACGTACCCTAGGAAACAGTCCACCTATAATGGGGAATTTTTCGTGCGCTGTGTTTTTAAACAGATGTGATGCAGGGTTATTCTCAGCTTAATATGCGCGATTTTGCTTTAACAAATGGCGGTTCTTGCGCAAATCCGATTCGGTGTAGTGTCCAGTGCGCCTACGAAACAAAAATTGTCTCAATTCTTCCGTGATTTTCACCTTGCGCTTGCCGATCAGCAGTACATCTCTGGGGGAAAAATAAAACTTCCTTATTTACAAGGTACCATTCTCCACCACTTCTCTGCAAATCATAAGTCTGGTCGGCAGTACGGTTAGAGTAGGAAGCGATGCAATTAGATAGAAGAGTGCCCACATCGTGCCCGTGCCCTCGTGTTCGTTTCTGTTCTCGCGCAGGCAGCATATCGATCAGGGACATATCGTCTTCGTCGCTAGTGATACCACCTTCCGATTCGGGCAATTCCGGGCTTCTTTTCCGTTTACGCGTCGGGCTCGGTTCTTATACCTTGATTTCACGTTTGATTTCAACGGGGGCATCGTCCCTGTCACTCGGTTTTTTCTTCTTCTAATTTCTTCTAGCCGGAAGGTAATAAATAGGTTTGAGAGCCTCCTCCCTTCGATTCTCGACGGCCATTCTGTTATTTTTTGGGAGTAAGTATTTGGTCCGTACCGCCTCGATCGCTCGCTAAAGCTCGCTCACCAATTCGATTCGGTCATCCATCGTTTACTGAGTGGAAAAGGCATTTCGTACATGTATACAGTGTATATCGACCTCGCTTTTTTGTAAGAAATCATTCGCGATTTTCTGAAATTGCTTTTTCGATATTTTCGAGTTGTGCGACACACTTATCCAATATCTTCTTGCTATGCCTCGCAACATCAGTTTTCGCAGCCAGTTTGAACATTAATACATTTTGTAGGTCCTTCAATTCTTCTCGTATCTGCACGTTCGATACATTCACGAGGTCAATTATCCGCGCCTCCACGGTCGCTATGCGTTTATCGACTGCCACCAAATTTTCAACCACTTCATTTTTCATACTTTCCAATTTTCGATCGATAAGTGACAAGTTTTCTCTGCGTGCAGTGGTGAAGCGATTTTGCCCACGTTTGAGTTCATTGTGACAATCGATGCCGCCAAATTTGGAAATGCTTCCGTGGCTCATTGTTGCANATTTTGCCCACGTTTGAGTTCATTGTGACAATCGATGCCGCCAAATTTGGAAATGCTTCCGTGGCTCATTGTTGCATTCGTAGGATAAACTGATCGAATCAACGCCTATACCTGTATATATGTATCGAGCATTCCTTTACAATTACCAATATACCGAACTTATATTTCCAGCACAAAGAACACGTATATTTGAATTCTGCAAATGTCATGTCTGTATTTACGTGACCGTCGTAAACGTGACGTAAATTAGTGTAATCCATGCGGAACAAAACTAGGAAATTCACATTGTCGCGAAGCAGTTGTTTGGGTACACGGGAATAAGATTGACTGAGGTACACGCAGTCCACGTTCGCGTGCCGTCCCAAGCTAAAGTACTCTTGAATGCAAGTTTGTTTTGCGCAGGCAATGTCCTCGAAGACAAATGTCGAGTTTGGAAGTGCTTCGTTCTGAGGCACCACCTTCCCGTTTTCGCTGCAGGGGAAATAACCCACGTCAACGACGGCCTTCAGTACTCGTCTCCATAGCTGGTATTTCGGTTGCTGGAGCGATTTTTAATAAACGTACACGTTCTCGAACCGAAGGCCGTTCGATTCTTCCAGCAGAGTAAGACGCATGTTTCCCCACAGCTGGACGGCCCACAAATCAGGCCTCGCACACTATTAGACAACAGGACACAATGCCGTGATTCGTGCTCGGTTTTGGCATCTTCCCCGGCGATAACGCACAGGGGTACTAAAGTCCTGCTCGAATACCTCCATTATACTGAAATTATACTGTATAAAAGAAGAATGTTTATAGTTAGCTCACTCAGTTTAATTCAATGTGCCGTAAGGTAAAGACGGTGATATATGGCTGTAGAATCGTCGATTCACTCATCAATAATCTTCCGTTCGAACTTTAATTCCAGGATACAGGTTCTGCGGGCCGGGAACAAGGCTAGCTGAAAGGCTGTCACGCCACGAGACGGGCATAAACGCCCTGGACGAAGCGTGGAAGCAGCATTACATCGCTTATTCCCAATACAAGGATCTGCAAGCTAGGCACCAGGCAGACAAGATACTTACACAGAAGGTCGGCGAAATAAGAAAATCGGCAGCCGCCGGGCTCCGAGAAAAAGTAGCCGCCTGGGGCGTATCCAACATCATGAATGCCAAGGTTAAACTAGGCATAGGTCTACTCTCTACGTGCAAACAAAAGGCAATCGCAGCGCCTTCTAAGGACCAAGAGGAAAGTGAAGGACAAGGTAGGAGGGTTCCTGCCCGCACTGATACCTGCCGTCGTTGATTTGGCCGGTATCGCCGGGACAGTCACGAATATTGTAAGCACCGTGAAGCGAGCTTCGAACGATCGAAAACAGGTTGAGAAAATCCACTGCCATAACAGAAAATTGGAAGCTATCGCCATGGGGTAAAAAAGGCCAAGGGCTCTACATTCGTCACCCGTATCGGAGAGAGGAGGATCAATTTTAGGGGG
>NQII01003057.1:162744-182469 GCA_002778355.1 Clitarchus hookeri
GGGGGGGGGGGGGGGGTTAGGAAAAAATCTAAGAAGGAAATCAAAGTGAATCTGCCTAGATGCCCACTTACGTACGTGGATTTGGAACGGTTTGCACGGAAATTGAAAATACTTTATTTTCGCGGAGTGTTTATAAGAGATGCTTTGCCCTCTAAACCCAAGAGACACGAACGTGCCATAATTAATCTGGACACGACAGCCAGGCCCGGTATGCACTGGGTGGCGTACATAAAAAGGGTGGACACGCAGACTTTTATGATAGTTTTGGGAATTTGCGTGCTCTGCCCGAATTACGCGAGTATATTAAATATACCAAACTAACGTACAATTAAGGAACGGAACAGATGCCTAACAAGTGGAACTGTGGACACTTGTGTCTGCGATTTTTAAATAATCGAGATTTCTAGTGATAAACCGAAAAATATCAATATAATTCGCAAGGAATAAAAAAAGTGTGTGAGCCGTACCGATCTCATCAGTATCTCGGTGTCTATCATTCTGAGTGGTCAAACGTCCAAGCTGGACGTTACCCTCCATTAGAAATGGAGGGGGAATGGTGTGTGGTGCTGGTGGAATTTTAAACTTACGACACCATATCCAACATCGAGGAANCGGGCCAGTATTTACCCTTCATTAGAAATGGAGGGGGAATGGTGTGTGGTGCTGGTGGAATTTTAAACTTACGACACCATATCCAACATCGAGGAAAATAAAAATTCCCGTTTTCGGTATTTGGTTATGGGGGCAGCGAGCGTACGAGCTAAAATTTAAAGAATACTTCATAAAGAAATCGCCTCCGCACGACATTTTATTCGAACTGCACAAGAATCCAGATCCCCTGAAGGCTGAAATGTTTTGCACCGTACATGCAGATTTCATAGAACCTGACATGATCGGGCCCATGTTGGGGTTGAAGCTAGCATGTACGAAGCAGGAAAAAAACATGTATCGTCGAGTGCGGTCAACATCTTTCCTGTTAACGTCATACGAATAAACTGTAATTTGGCAAATTGCAATTATGGGAATGGGAAACCGAGCAGTGCTATTTACGAGTTCGTCCCCACCGTAGGTCTTGGATATAAAATCGTAGAATGTCCAAAAACGCTCACTTACGTTCAGATTGTCGCAAAGAGCATCAACGAAGTAGCCGTTCCGATCGTGGACCAAAACGACGAACTGATAAATTTCCAAAACTAAGAAATTATTTTGCGCCTGCACCTGAAATAATGAGACTCAATTTCGCTGGAAAAACAAAAATTTATAAATGCACGCGGTACATCGAACCCGAGATCAGTAAGCGACGAGGACTCTCTGCGCTAACACCTGAAAACTCAGAGTTTCTCCACGTCCTCAGATTAAAAGTAAATCGCCATGGTGGACGAAATCCTCGACATAGAACAATGTCTATAATTCGACGATAAATTTGATAAAATCTAAATGCACTGTTACGAGCCTTATCTTATCGGGCCTTATGCTCGCGGAAGGGTGGTTCGAATACCTATACTGCATCAAGATATTTTTACCTTGACTAGCCAGTCCTTTGTGAGCATAAGAGGTAGGCTAACGAAGGCAGATGGGACCCACCCGACCACCACCAAGTTGGTTTGAAATGGGATTCTGCACCTTTTCGAACGCGTAATGTACGAGATAAATTGTGTCGCAGTTGACCAGTCGCGAGATGTGGGCATAACCTTGTCGATAAAAAATTACCTATCGCTCACGCCCAACCATCTCTCTGCAGCCAAGATGGCAGACTGAAGAAACAAAGAAGACTGCAGAGTTCCCATTTACGCCGAAGNCCCAACCATCTCTCTGCAGCCAAGATGGCAGGCTGAAGAAACAAAGATGACTGCAGAGTTCCCATTTACGCCGAAGGCAGGTTCGAAGTATGCGCTCCTCTCTCCTTGCTACTGGGATTCGCGGAAGATTATAAGAAAATAATAATAGGAGCGAGGCAGGAGCTTGTGATTATGCTATCCACATCGCATTTGGGGTGCCGTGTTGGGAGTCGGAGAAAACACGTAGTTCGTCTCTGTTATTTTGAACACCATAGAATGGTTTATCCCTCAAGTGACCCCGAGCACTCGCGAACGTGTCAAGCTGTTGAATTATGACAAGAAAAAAAATTGATCTATATAGCATTAAGGAGTTGGAGCCTGGTCACCTGCNTGAATTATGACAAGAAAAAAAATTGATCTATATAGCATTAAGGAGTTGGAGCCTGGTCACCTGCCCGACCCTGTCTGCCGCCACGCGAAATCACTGGGTAGTAAAAACGTCTTCCAGCACAGTATCGGATCCGCCATGTCTACGTTTGATCACTGCAAAGTCGAAAACGTAAAGATATTTTTGATTTGCGAAAGCTACCCGCATATCAACCTGAACACTACGGACGACCAAGATGGTTTTACTTTGCCATATTACATGTATTCACAATTCCAATCATCGTATTACGGACGCGAGGCGCATCATATCCTGAGCCCCGAAAATTTCCGAGACATGATACTTTTGCTGGTGTTCGATACATCGAAGCAGAAAGAGCGCGTGCAAAATGGTACGGTCGATTTCCGGATCGAAATAGTTACCAAGGAAAACGTGCTCGCGAATACCGCAGTCTACTGCTTGTTACTTCACGACAGGAATCGTTCAGAACCATTGTTTTTCCAGCCTGGTAAAAATTATAATTTAATTAAGCACGTAAATACGCATTGAGTGGGGACTCGCGTTTCAGTCGTAAAAATTACTGTAATTTGCAAGGTTTACGGAGCCAAGACGACTTCGAAGTCAAATAAATCTGTCACGGATTGTCACGGCGTAACTCGAAGCCGCTACTTCCAGCCTCCGTATCCGTGAAACCGGTGGACGAAAAGAGCAAGAAAATGAACGCCTGGTTGACCAAGTACTACCACGGACAGTGCTGGGACGAAGGTACGATTCCTTATCATCAGGTGGGAAACGGGCTGAGCGACTTGCTGATGCAGTACCCGCGAGGACCGATTTATGTGACGGGGCCCGAGAAGAAAAAAAAGGTTGTGTAAGTTTTGCATAAAAGAATTGGAAATAATCGACGTACAGGACCATCATGGGTGTCCTTCCTTTCGTAAAATGTGGAAAGAAACGGCTCGGAGTTTTTGGGTGAGCGCTTCGAAATACGCCCATTTACTTTACGATTGGCATGCTCATTTCACGGAGATAGAAATACGGTTATAAATACGGTTATATATCTCGTAGTGTAAAAATTATTTTTTTTTGTATGCCAGCCAGCGTTCGAGAAGAGCTTGCAGACGTGTTTTCGCACGATCCAGAGTCGGAAAAATATACACTTATGTGCTGGTGAATGTGCAAAATTATCTTCAATGTTTCTGCGTACACCTCGTACAAGTCCTATGCGTGATCCTAGGCTTTGTGAAATACGAAGATACCTGATCACGTTACAGTCACGTGTATATATGACGTCATTCCACAATGGGAAAAAAAATTATGTAAATAAATCGAACCCGAAAATAAATTAGTCGCCCAGTCGAGCACGAGTCACCGTGGGAGCAAGATGATGCCATTTCATCCGGAGAACCCGTACGTCTTGTCATATCCGGACGACTCTAAAGTCACCTATTCGTTCTGGGAGTCTGGATCACTACATACCTACGAAGAGAAATGTGATTGATGGGACCACTGCTTATATTCAGTGACTCCGGGTGATTGTGAGCCTACTCTACAGTTAATAACTTGCTGTGCTCCTGAAAATTGCGTGGTTCATCACACGAAACAGGATACGACTCTTCCAGCAACCGTGGACCAGGTTCTGGAATTTGCAGCAACTTCGAGTCGAGGCAAGGTCGACTCTCCTCCTACGATCACTGCAATTCATGTCCCTGACTGCTCCACCCAGGTCTGCGTACATCGGCAAAATAATACCAGCGAGACTTCGACTCAAACATCTCCAAATAAACGTCGAAGGTCGTGCTGCAGCCACCGTGTTGACACCACGATGAATAACAATTGTGGGGAACCTGCATCGAACTGTGAATCGTGCCCATGCAAACGTCCACGTGTGACGTCACCAACTGACGCCAACATGGGTTCGTCCACGACCGACTTTAACTACGAAAAAGGCAGTTTGAACATTCCCATTTTACTACGTCAGATCGAACGTCAAAGACTGCTAATCATTTTTTACGAATATGCTTTGGCGCGGACATTACATTTATTAAGACTTGAATTTTACGTGCATTTATAATTTTTTAATTTGTGTAAGTTAAACATACCTGTATAAAAATGAATTATATGTGTATTTATGTTTTAAACTCTTTTTTTAAATATAACGTTAGATTTTTTGCTAAATGAATAAAATGTGGAGAAAATTAATATTAGTCAAAATGTTATTTAAAGTATTTATCTCGCGGGAACATGCAGTACCGAAGGGAAAAGGGATTCTTGCCATGAACGTATACGGACTTTGAGCGGGCGAAGGAAACAGGAAAATATTGCGTGGAGTAATTCTCCACGTCCGCTCGGACGTAGCCTGTCACACGCGCGCCGCAAGCCGATCAAAATATTGCTATGCTGGGTTCAATACGAGTTNGTGGAGTAATTCTCCACGTCCGTTCGGACGTACCCTGTCACACGCGCGCCGCAAGCCGATCAAAATATTGCTATGCTGGGTTCAATACGAGTTTCCTGGCGGCTAGTTGCGTTTCCGATCTCATGCTTGATTAGCTGTTCTCCCGGATCGAAATTAAAGCTGATGGTCAGCGCAGTTTCGCTGGTATCCTCTCCAAGCCAATCCTGGGAGCTGCAACGTAGCTCTTGCGGCGGGGAATAACTGAATAACTCCCACTCCATTTATTAGCCGTTGGCCGTCTCCCCACTCCATTACTTTGTTATTGGCCTTTTACAGAATTAAGTTGATAAAATATTAATACTTTAATGGTAAATATATATATACATATATCTTTTAAAGAAAAAAATAACAATGTAAACTTATTTAAGTGTCCTGCCTACCTAGCAATAAAATAGAATATATTGGTAANTTTAAAGAAAAAAATAACAATGTAAACTTATTTAAGTGTCCTGCCTACCTAGCAATAAAATAGAATATATTGGTAATTTTTTTTTATTCGCAGGCGTACAGACATATCACGAAAGGGAGGTAGGCTGTGGTGGGGGTATACAGAGCATTATAGAAGGGGGATGGGCACTCGCTAATAAGCTTTAGTTTGGGTGTCGATGCGTNGTGGTGGGGGTATACAGAGCATTATAGAAGGGGGATGGGCACTCGCTAATAAGCTTTAGTTTGGGTGTCGATGCGCCATAGTTGTATTGGTATTGAAGACTCCATGCTGTGGCTACTTTAAGAATATTAGCAGCCATTTCGTAATGTCATTGACCGATTTCTGGTCCGATAGTGACGAGGTTCTCCTAATTAATGCTGGGGATTTATTCGAAAAGATGGGTGCCGCTGCATCTATCGCCTCAAGGCGATGCGACGCTGCACCATCGGAACAGTCAGTATCGTGACGGAGACGCCCTTCCGGAGCACCCAGACGCCACCCTTCCAGTGTTCCCAGACGCCACCCTTTGGTGGCTTCCAGACGGGTGAGTTGGCTACATGCGACAACATAACTGAAGGTTCCCTGCTGCTGGAAGCTGGCAACGTACCGCAGCAGGAAAATGGATCCCCCGAAATGACCGTTTTACATGTGCAAACAACGGGGATTCTTTCTTCCAACGATACAGAACTCCCCGGTCTCTCATATTGCTTACCGAAATGCTGAAAGATGCCTTTGCTACGAAGATATGTGGTCTCCGCTGCCTCTCGATGCTAGCCCACCCTCCCATCGGTCTGACGGGGATGAGATTCCCCAGTGTTTAAATAACTTTGAAAGCATTAAATGCGCGTTGCGTAATGATGTTGCTGATTTACACCTCGAACTGACTAACTGTGTGCGTGTTCTAACGGACGTGAAATGTTATAAGGAAGCATTTGTGCTACGTTTTCTACCATCCTAGAGTCTGCAGCTACATTAGAAATTTATATGGATGTAAAAATGTGATTTTAGAGACACGCATTTTTTGCCCCTATACTTGCGAACCAAGCATTTTAACGTAATTTTTTGGTGTAATCTTTATTTTTGGTTTTTAAGTTAAATGTAGCGAAATGTTATTTAACTTCTGAGTTTGTGAGTGTGTTCAGTAATTAATTTTTTCTCCATGTAAAAACTGTATAAAATATTTATTGTACTTGCTTTTCCCTTGGAGAAGGGACAAGTACGTGCAATATGTCATAACAGTGTATCATGATAATTATGCTTGACATGAAATACTAATAAAATATATACTCTAAAATTTGCTGCACATTATTAGCTTTTTATGTTTTATTATTACAAAAAAATAATTTCTGTGGAATATTTAGCAAAATACCATATAAAGAAGGGTATTCATTTTTTAAATAATGTGCACGGCACAGTGGTGCCGCTACTGACCTACATTAACTACCTCTCGAGAATGTGAAGACGTAAGGGTAGACGGTAGTATACTGGCGGAGATGTGATCGCGTGACGACCTTCATTCTGACACGTCGCACAAGAACGACGCCGGCCTCTGCCTGTCTCTCTCTCTCTCTCTCTCTTTCTCTCTATCCTCTGTATCGCTTGCATGCAGCAGCAATTAAAACACTCACGTCATTTTAAAATGATTTCAATACGAATGAAAATATTACACAATACTTCCAATAAAATGATTTATTGTACATCATAATATAAAAAAAACTTGCAAGAAAATGTAATTCACTATATAAATACATCGTATTTACACATCAAATAGAATAAGATATTTAGCTGTATATATGTATATATACTTATATATAATATTTTACATGATAAACTTATTTACTGAAAAAATGCCGAAGATTGGTAAACAACAAAAAATTATGAGGTAATTAAACACATCGATATTTATTTGTACATAATAATGATTTTTTTTACACATAACATAAAAATATTCTTTTTTCCATTAAAACTTTTAATCACGCATGTCAGTATTTTTTTACACTGTAGAATGTGTGTGTTTCGTCAACTTAAAAAACTAGGGGAATTGGAGTTTTTTTTTATAAAAATAGAGCAAAGCTCATATGCAGACACACACACACACACACGAGCACCTCTGGCCAGGAGTCCGGTGGCGTTGTGACCTCTAAACTGTTCCAAGCGCCATTTCATCTTTCAGAGCATACTTTAAAAAGTTTATCACTTTTAATTTAATTAATAAATTCGCAATTTTCCTGGTCGTACTTGCTTGAACGTCGTTCGCCTACAATATATATATTATTTTTTTTTCATATTTCTTATGTTTGTGGGAAATTTTGTTTGTGGATGGCACAAAGGAACTGCAGACTAGAGAAGCCGCCAATTTGTCGGAACGAAGGTTTCCGAAAAAAAAACCGAGTAATTAGCCAATGCGAAATGTTTACTGAGCAATTAAATATATTGTTATTGGAAGGGGATGGAGAGGAACCTACCAATTGGTCGAACGAAGATTTCCCGAGTAATTAGCCAATAAGAAACATTGGCGGAGCAATTAAATATATTGGAAGGGGATGGGCAATTAGCCAATGATAATCAGAGGTGGAGCAATTGGTCAATTAAATATATTGGAAGCAGGGCGTGAAGGGGGTCAGTCGTCTACTGGGGACAGCATCATCAATGTAAAACAAATGACAAACGAAAAACCAAGATGGCGGTCGAACGAAGGTGAGAGACAAACTCCAGTAATGTATAAACAAATGACAAAAGAAAAAACTAAGATGATGGAGGGTGGCTGTAATGCCTACCAAGATGGTGGAATGAGTATGGGGAAGAGGTTGTGGGAGACCTCCAGAAATTTAATTTCTTTAAATAAATGTTTTATTAATTTAAAAAAAATTAAAAATTTTAAATAAATGTTTTTATTTTTTTGGAATATTCTGGGTTTTTAAGGTCAAAGGTCACCAGGACCAATGTCAGGGTCAAGGTAACTTGTATACAAGATAGCCACCGGACTACCGGAATGACAGCACGAAATGCTCTGGTCCCAGGTCCCGATGTTCCAAAGTCCCCATAATCTCTCTCTTATCTTTCGCGATAATTCCACCAATCTTTCAATTTTTCCATCAATCTCTCGCAATCTTTCGAAATCTTCCCTTCAATCTTTCGCAATCAGCACCACAACCAGCATCACAATCTTTCGCAATCTTTCCATAAATCTTTACATCAATATTTCCATCAATCTTTCGCAATCTTTCCAACAATCATCAATCCATATTCAATCAATGGGTTTGTCGTCTGTCTTTATACATGCATATTAAAAAACCATTCACCAATTGTCTCAAAAAATTGTACATGTCGACAGAATTAATGTTTTGTATGCAGTGAACTATTCGTGCATTTTTTGTACTCAAGTCTTTATTATCATTCTATATGCAGATATTTCCATTAATAGTCGAATGCTAGTAGCACACTTTAAAGTTGTTAGGAATAAAAGGATACAACACACAAAAAATGAAGAGAAAACTATTATTTTATAGTAATAATTTATTATTATTTTGTAATTACAATTTCAGAATAAAACAGCATTTCATTATGCGATATATCCCTGGTCCTTCAGTTTACTAATTATTGAAGATATTTCATCAATGTGTGTGAGATCTCCACGTTTTTGAAGGTCAATCAAATATCTGAGTCTGTCAACATGTTCATTCTGGTCTTCGGGAAATAAGTAACCAGTATTCTCGGCTTCTACTGCCTTTTCATGTCGCTTGTTGCAGCAAATGTGTTGGAGAGGTGTGTCAGTGCATCGATAAAATCGCCATCATCGTCTCCAGCACTATCACTGTCTTCATGTTCATTTTGATCAATGCTCTCTTCATGGTCACATTCACCTCCTGTTTTGTATTCTATATCAAAANACTGTCTTCATGTTCATTTTGATCAATGCTCTCTTCATGGTCACATTCACCTCCTGTTTTGTATTCTATATCAAAATTGCTTTTCTTTGTAGCAGGAGTTGTGTGCTCATCAGTATTTAGAGCCGACGACAGTTTATTTTGAAGTTCGTCGACTTCACGCGAATTTCTCACGAAGTGTACATTCCAAACAAATCTATTCTACTGCACTCATTCCTTCCTTAGCATTAACTGCCTCATCGTAATCGCCTATCGAGTCGGTTCCCATCGATGTAGGAAGAGGTATTGCCGACAACACTTGCTGACTCCCAGTAGACGAATCCTTGCAGATCTCGGCATGTTCTTTCGATGTATCGCCTAGCACAAACTGCACTGGACCAATGTCGTAATGCTTCATCGCGCGAAAAGGACTCCTCGTACAGACCGTTCTCTCATGCCGACGATCATTTTGACCATAGGTGAAAACTCGATCACAGAATCGCCACTGACGACAACCAGTTAGCGATGACGTAGGTCGCGGCTCCTTGATCGTTGAGGTCAAAGGCAGGCCTTCGTATTCACAATTCATCTTCGTGGTATGACGAGAGAGCGCTTCCAAATCTATGTTCACCTTACGGTGTCAGAACGTCGACTGTCATTTTTTCTGTATAAATGCGTTTCTTTTTACAGCAAAGAGCCTAGTTTGAACCCACAAAAGGCCTTCAACAATAAAATTTGTATGCAAAAAATATAGGAGCACTTTGAGGAAGNGAGCCTAGTTTGAACCCACAAAAGGCCTTCAACAATAAAATTTGTATGCAAAAAATATAGGAGCACTTTGAGGAAACTCACATACTCGTTCGCCCCAGAAGAAAACACGCTGTAGTAACAATCAGCACGACACTGTTATTACTGCACGTGCTATTAATTACTTTCCTTGCCCACAGTGCGTATCCTAGCCAGCCACAATCAGTACTCTCTGGCGAACATATGCGATAATTAATATCCAATACACATTGTGCCATATTTAACGTGATTTAAGGTTCATTTCGATGTCTTCACTCGTTAATATTGGATGTGCTAAAATACAGTATACGAGAACGTGTGTAGACATGTTATAATTATATTTCCTTAAAAGTATCGTTAAAAATTGTTTGAAAAGTTATGTTGGAAACTTTGGAAATTGTTTTTACACGCTATCCACACGTTTGAAGTGATATCTCCATATTAACTAAATCAGCAGTTTTTAAGCATGTCTGCTATTAACGTAGCACAGGATAACTTTACGTTTCTACGGTTAGTACACGACTAATTACCTGAGTTCTTTTATAAAAAATAACGTATATATTATTTATACAATCACAATCAACGTAGTCAACTTTAACTAGTTAATTCGCGTGACAATCTCTGAAAGTACAATAGTTGTCAGGGCTGCATGAGCTTTAAAGCGCTGGTGATGAGAATCATCTAAATCACTACTGGGGTACTTTGTTTTTCGATAAACATAAAAACATAGCTTCTTAGGAACACGTGTTTATTTCAAAACGTAAACGTCCGATTTTCGACGTAAATTATTTTAACACGGTAACAACATGCCTTCACTTGCCGTTTATAAGATGCCGGTCACAAATTTAAACTTTTCCGCGTATAAAAAAACTTTGCAGCAGAAAAAGAGTAATTAGTAAATCAGCTAGTCTATTANACAAATTTAAACTTTTCCGCGTATAAAAAAACTTTGCAGCAGAAAAAGAGTAATTAGTAAATCAGCTAGTCTATTAAGCTAAGCAAGGCGCGGCGTTTATACACAGCTGCCTGCTCTTTCACAATGAACAGGCTAACTAGCTAACGCTTGAGTACTGACGCTGCAGAATGTAAAATATTGTTTGCCCTGCCATTAGCGATCAATTACGGCACGACTGCGTGTGCAGTGGATCCGCCCCATACAATCAACACTCGCTCCTGCCTCCCGCGCCAAGCTTTCGTAATTAAAGAGCAAGCCACGTGGGCGAATAACACACAAGAGGATGAAGATTCTGCAATGGCCTCGAGAAAAAGTCCCTATAGTCCATTCACGGTTACTTCCAACTTTTCTGAAGCCCTGCTTAAGTTCTACTTTCAGAATATCCTTCCGCCTCATGCAAACAAGGCCGGAACGAGTCAATAAATACACCCAAGAGACAACGCACCACATTCGTGCGCGCTCAGTGTAATAACATTTTGCATATTAATTATTTATTACTTGGCATTACCAACACACCTCTTATCACTGTTTTTATTGATATTAAATAACAATTAAATATTATACTTTGTATATCAAATATATGTTAGAGTTAAATTTAATNACTGTTTTTATTGATATTAAATAACAATTAAATATTATACTTTGTATATCAAATATATGTTAGAGTTAAATTTAACCATAATTAGGGTACTTTTACGTTAACATAAGTACAAAACGCTTGTGATTGATGACATATCTAGGAAACAAACACATCATACGTGGAGTGATTTTTTTAAAGGTTTTGATTCAAAAAGTGTGAATAAACCGCGAATAGACTGTAATGAGAATTTTACTTTCTGATACTAACGCCCCTAACTTTTCAAAACGTTTAAAGTTAAGCACTTACTTATATGTGAATTTCAGCCACGTTAAACAAAAACTTGTCATTCCCCAGTGATGTAATCGAAATATTTAATTAAAATCCGATAACATATAAAACTCAATATGACATCTATCGTGGTCAAAAATTAAAATTTTTTTCATGTATGTTCCCGCTCAGAAACTGGAAACTGTGACATTAAATAAAAGAATCTAATATTAACATTTCCGANAACATAAAAACATAGCTTCTTAGGAACACGTGTTTATTTCAAAACGTAAACGTCCGATTTTCGACGTAAATTATTCTAACACGGTAACAACATGCCTTCACTTGCCGTTTATAAGATGCCGGTGACAAATTTAAACTTTTCCGCGTATAAAAAAACTTTGCAGCAGAAAAAGAGTAATTAGTAAATCAGCTAGTCTATTAAGCTAAGCAAGGCGCGGCGTTTATACACAGCTGCCTGCTCTTTCACAATGAACAGGCTAACTAGCTAACGCTTGAGTACTGACGCTGCAGAATGTAAAATATTGTTTGCCCTGCCATTAGCGATCAATTACGGCACGACTGCGTGTGCAGTGGATCCGCCCCATACAATCAACACTCGCTCCTGCCTCCCGCGCCAAGCTTTCGTAATTAAAGAGCAAGCCACGTGGGCGAATAACACACAAGAGGATGAAGATTCTGCAATGGCCTCGAGAAAAAGTCCCTATAGTCCATTCACGGTTACTTCCAACTTTTCTGAAGCCCTGCTTAAGTTCTACTTTCAGAATATCCTTCCGCCTCATGCAAACAAGGCCGGAACGAGTCAATAAATACCCCCAAGAGACAACGCACCACATTCGTGCGCGCTCAGTGTAATAACATTTTGCATATTAATTATTTATTACTTGGCATTACCAACACACCTCTTATCACTGTTTTTATTGATATTAAATAACAATTAAATATTATACTTTGTATATCAAATATATGTTAGAGTTAAATTTAATCATAATTAGGGTACTTTTACGTTAACATAAGTAGAAAACGCTTGTGATTGATGACATATCTAGGAAACAAACACATCATACGTGGAGTGATTTTTTAAAGGTTTTGATTCAAAAAGTGTGAAGAAACCGCGAATAGACTGTAGTGAGAATTTTACTTTCTGATACTAACGCCCCTAACTTTTCAAAACGTTTAAAGTTAAGCACTTACTTATACTGTATGTGAATTTCAGCCACGTTAAACAAAAAATTGTCATTCCCCAGTGATGTAATCAAAATATTTAATTAAAATCTGATAACACATAAAACTCAATATGACATCTATCGTGGTCAAAAATTACAATTTTTTCATGTATGTTCCCGCTCAGAAACTGGAAACTGTGACATTAAATAAAAGAATCTAATATTAACATTTCCGANTTTTTTCATGTATGTTCCCGCTCAGAAACTGGAAACTGTGACATTAAATAAAAGAATCTAATATTAACATTTCCGAATTTGAATACAATAGGTGTTTACATCAGTTTGTTTGTTTTCCACGCTTTTGTATTTTATAAACGCATCACAAGGGCTCAGAGAAGGATAAAAAGCAGCAAACTGTTTCAATGGAAAATAGCTGAGTTTGCAGAAAAGCTTAGAGATTTCATAAATAATCGTGTGAACTATCGTTATGCTTAACTGAAGTATTACCACGGCTGGAAGAGGAGGAGGAAATAAGGGTGGAATGGATCCATTCGGTTTTAATTTTCATTACCAATTAAATTGTAAAAAATTTATAAAGTTAATTTTAAGTAAATTTTAACTGACAATCGGCACATGAAAATCGCCAATTTTACAAGACAAGAAATAGGTTTTTAAAAAAATTTTCTTCTGGTTTAACTGTGAAATTATTTGTAATGACCATTTTACTGTGACAAATTAGTAGGCATTATTCATATCGTTTAGCTGCATTCGTTCAGGTAATAATTATTTATCCTCCTTTCTGCAAATTCGGTTGATATCTAACAAAGGTGTTAAACATGTACAATAGAGGAACATTTCATAAACCAAGCATACCTATTAATAGATGTACTAAAGGGAACCAAGATATAATACATACATTTAATTTCGAAAATACTTTAATGTTATATTCAATCTCTTTACTAGAAAATATGTTTTCTATTGTATTTGGGACTGTGAAAACTTACGTGATTGAATTATTTGAATGGCAAGAGTATATTTTGGAAATAATGCACATTTTTCAAAGGATGTTCCACACGCTAATGTTTGATTGCATTTATTTTGTTAGGTTGTGCAGTGGATTTAAAAAATCGNTTTTCAAAGGATGTTCCACACGCTAATGTTTGATTGCATTTATTTTGTTAGGTTGTGCAGTGGATTTAAAAAATCGGAAAATTGAGTGTACTGTTACAGACCAGAACAGTATGTGGAGCGAATTCAGCAAAATCGGAATTGTTCTGCGTAACACTGGACTCACAACCATCCATCGCATCCGTCAGTGACCCGTCCGTCCGGCGGTCACGTGATCTTCAGTCAATCGTAGTGAAACTTTTTTTCTATCCGTCCATTCGTCAAATATTTTCCAAACTTCAACTTTCGACGGACGGACGGATCAGCCACCGCCTTCTAACGACGTTCCTTGTACGAGAATACGCACTTTGAAATAAAATGCAAGGCGGTGGATCTGTATTGATTTATCTTTTGTAGTAAATTCTAAATTTTTAAATGTAAGAAAAAAATTGTATAAATTCTTATTTCATAAAAAAAATTATTTCGCAAACTGTTTTCTTTCTTGAAAATGTATTTCCAATCAAAATATACCCCCAACGAAAGAAGGATCGCTATGTTAAACTGTCACACTGAAAATTTTCCGTACAGAAGGATTGATGGACGACGGATTGTTGCCAATCGCTTTCAATTGACGGACGAAAACAGACGGATGACTGACTGACGGGTGCGACGGATGGTTGTGAGTCCAGCTNTTTGTAGTAAATTCTAAATTTTTAAATGTAAGAAAAAAATTGTATAAATTCTTATTTCATAAAAAAAATTATTTCGCAAACTGTTTTCTTTCTTGAAAATGTATTTCCAATCAAAATATACCCCCAACGAAAGAAGGATCGCTATGTTAAACTGTCACACTGAAAATTTGCCGTACAGAAGGATTGATGGACGACGGATTGTTGTCAATCGCTTTCAATTGACGGACGAAAACAGACGGATGACTGACTGACGGGTGCGACGGATGGTTGTGAGTCCAGCTTAAACCTTTACATCTGGCAACCCTATCCACAGAGGTTATGTGGCGTGCTCAAAGACCTCCAACTACGGTGACCCAGCTTCAATTCTGAGGAGAGGAGGTGGCTACATTCGTATTATAGCACGTGGGACTCTTGGCGGGCGTTACTGTTGGTCCGTGAGTTTTTTCGGGCTACTCCCGTTCCCTTCTGTCGACTTGCATTTCGTGTCCGCTTCATCATGCGGCCCGTCTGCAATTGAGATGTCTCAAGCCGTGTTCTAAGATAAGGATTGGCCTTCGCTGATTGGTACACGCGACCCTCGAAGCTTCCAAAACAAGCTGTGTCCTAAGTTGATACAAAACTTAATTTTTTTTTTGTGGTATGTTTCGCGTGCCAATAACAAAACATAATATAAACACAAAAACAGACGTCAAAAAATTAAATTAATCTTCAGACTTTACTTCAAACACCTACGCTACTAATTACTAATAAATTACGTAATACATTTCTAAACCGAGATATAAGTTACATAAACCCGAAAAAATACCTGTATCTTACATTACTTTAAAAATTCCAATGCGTAAAAATTTAAATCCAAATTACTTCAAAATTCTGCGCATTTCGTGCAAATCGAGGAAATATTACAATTTTATAGATAAATATTTATAACGCAAGAACAATGATCGGCTTGCTGTATTTATTTATAGAAAATCTTCTCTGGCTATGTGAAACAACTTCAAGTTTGTTGCTACTAAGGAACTCCTGAGTTAGGATAGCTCGATAAGCAGGAGCATCGTCTTGATGGAAAAGCACATCTCCAGGTATTTCCTGTCGTTTTTCTTGCAATACTTAGAGTATCTTTGTTCCCAAACATGTGCGTAGGATGCAGCCGTCACTGTATGGTGCTATTTGGAACAAAGTTAGTGTGGACTGCGCCTTCGCTGTCCCAAAACATGGCCACCGTAATTTTCTCAGTATTGGTGGNTTTTTTTTTTGTGGTATGTTTCGCGTGCCAATAACAAAACATAATATAAACACAAAAACAGACGTCAAAAAATTAAATTAATCTTCAGACTTTACTTCAAACACCTACGCTACTAATTACTAATAAATTACGTAATACATTTCTAAACCGAGATATAAGTTACATAAACCCGAAAAAATACCTATATCTTACATTACTTTAAAAATTCCAATGCGTAAAAATTTAAATCCAAATTACTTCAAAATTCTGCGCATTTCGTGCAAATCGAGGAAATATTACAATTTTATAGATAAATATTTATAACGCAAGAACAATGATCGGCTTGCTGTATTTATTTATAGAAANGGAAATATTACAATTTTATAGATAAATATTTATAACGCAAGAACAATGATCGGCTTGCTGTATTTATTTATAGAAACTCTTCTCCGGCTATGTGAAACAACTTCAAGTTTGTTGCTACTAAGGAACTCCTGAGTTAGGATATCTCGATAAGCAGGAGCATCGTCTTGATGGAAAAGCACATCTCCAGGTATTTCCTGTCGTTTTTCTTGCAATACTTAGAGTATCTTTGTTCCCAAACATGTGCGTAGGATGCAGCCGTCACTGTATGGTGCTCTTTGGAACAAAGTTAGTGTGGACTGCGCCTTCGCTGTCCCAAAACATGGCCACCGTAATTTTCTCAGTATTGGTGGTAGCCCAAAATATTTTCGGTGACGGTGAGTCGGTGTGCTTCCGTTGTGCTGACTGTCGTTTCGTTTCAGGATTGTAAAACCGGCATTCATATCCCATCCATTGTGACAGTTGATGAAAAGAAAGCATAGTTCATGGAGTCATCAGTTACCAACATCGCTTGACACACTTCCATGTGTGCAGCCTTTTATTTGTCGGTCAACATTCGCGGTACCCTCACCCACTTTGAAGAAACTTTCCGCGTTTTTAAGTCTTCATGTAGAATGTAGTGTGCACGGCTCCCATGGAAATTCCAACTGTAGAGGCAATATCTTCCACACATAATCTCCAGTCCTCTAAAACAATTTGTCGGCCCGGCTGGTTCGTGGTCGAGGCTGCTTCGGTTCGTTGTCACACAACGTTTGACCTTCTTTGAACTGCCGCACCCACGAACGCACATTTTTCACACTCATGACACCACCGTCACATATTTCACTCAACTGACGATGATTATTGATGGGTGTCACGCCATTCAAGTGGAGAAAACGGATGATTATGCACTGTTATTGCAGGCCGAACATAGTCATTTTAAGTACCGAAAACGCTTCTCAATCTAGCGGTAACCACGCGAGTTACTTGTGTCGTACGGTGCTGCCATCTGTGTCGCATATTCAAAGAGTGACCGCGTATACTAAACAAAATCGCATATTTTTACCTGTCCGTAGACAAAAATTAGACCTTAGAACTTGGATGTTACGTACTGCAGCTAATAACGTCGGTATTTAAAACTGGGACCTCGAAGAACAACAAGGTGGGGACTGCGTAACATACTCTGCATGATACGTACATATATGCTTTTTAAGCCAACGCCTAACCAGAGTGCCACTGTTAACCTCACGGCAAAGAGGTATGTGCCTCGTATGTACTCTGGAATACCGCCGTTGGACATTTGCGGAATGGAAACGCGTCGTCTGGTTTGGTAAATTATGTTTCCAACTGATTCGGGCAAACAGGGAAGTTTTTATTTGTATGTACGTTCGGAGGAATTTTATGGATCTATAAAGCCGCGTAACAACAAGGTACTGTATGACAATTATACGAGGCGTGGTCAGTTCGCACGCGTTGGGGCCTCTCTACATCTAATAATGTTTGTGATGAAAGATAGTGGTTTGCATACTCCTTCGGACGAGCTACACCCATCATTAAATGAAATTATCCTGACGCGTTTTCCCTCTTCCAATAGGACAATGTGTCTCAACACGCATTGAGAGTCGCCTTGTTATGATTGAAGGAAAATTCACCCATGCCCGCAGTCATGCCATTGCCTCCTTCCTCGTTCTCCTAACATGTACATAATCACATATTAAGGATGTTCTCCAACATGCTGTTGAAAGCAGAGATCCAACACCTCAGAATAACACAGAGTTCTGGACCATCATTGAGGAGATATGGTGTTGTTAAATTTCTACAGACTACTTCTGAAAGCCCGAGGCATCAATACATTGTAGTGTTAATGCATTTATATCCGGAAGTGGAACGTCTTTTATGGGTTCCCTTGTATGAGCCTAGGTAAATTTCTCTTTGATGTAACAAGTTGTCCTAAATGTATATTTTCCTGATATATTGTGTGTGTAGTTCTATATTTACGACTTTCTCCCCAACTTTGCATTAACAGTAGAGTCAAACCTTTGCAAGACCAGAAGAATGACATAACGTGTTCAGGTAACATTATTTCCTAATATAAGCAGCTTGTATGAAGTATGAGAGTAACCGCGACTCAAATATTAACTTCAAAACAACGTAACGGTAAACACGTTAAAAGCATCAAATTATGCATGTCAGAAGTACAGGAAAGAAAAAATATGAAAGCATTTGAGCCATTTGATGGGGTAACAGGCAGCAAGGGGCTAAACCGTCTCTAATATGAGTTTTGTTCGGTATTATGCAGTGTTTATTCTCACTATAAAGTTTTTCGGTAACATATTGTTGAAATACACATTGTCCATATTCAACTCTCCCTGCCTAGTCTTGTATGGGATCAATGGTAACGTTAGGCGCTTTAAAGGTTAGAGTAACACCATTTGCGGTGTAGCTGCAGGTGTAATGAAACATGTTACAAAGTTATGTAGAACTTGTTGGAACAGCACTATGTGTGTAATTTTGCCGTACTGTTTCAAACCAGAGCATATGGCGGTAAAAACGTATTGAAATATGGTGAGCGCATCGGACATAGATGCAAATTCAGAACAGACGGTGCATCGCTGGTTTCAACAACTTTTGCCAATCTTCAAGATGAGGAACCTAGACAGCACAGGTCTAAACTCAATGACGATGCTTTGAAAGTCATGTGTAAGGACAAATCCATGCACAAACGTCACAGAACTTGCCCGACAGTTCAGCGTTTCTAGTCAAACAATTTCCCACCATCTACAGCAAATAAGGAAAGTGAAATAATTGGATCGCTAGGTTTAGCATGAGCTGACAGAGCATCATACACATGAGTGGTTTGACGTCAGCTAACATGTTGGCTCGTCACCACAATAAGCCTCTACTCAATCCTAGCGTGACGAGACGCAAAGTGAATCCTGTACGACAATTTTAAGCGAAATGGGTATTGGTTGGACACTGACGAAACCTAAAGCTTTCCAAAACCGAGTTTGATATTGTTGTAATATAATATACAATGCAATATTAAAAGTTTGTTATATTTTTAAGATGCGAACACTGTAAACAAATGATTAGCTATCAAGCTACCGTTGGAGTGTCATGGTGCTATGTGCCTTGTTGAAATTATATTGTTCTTTCTTAAAACTAATAAATTGTTTATTCAAGTGATCCGGAGTATTTCTTTATAAAACCTACAGGTTATGGGCCCAGACACCTAATCTTGTATGGTTGAAGTAAAATAGTGCACGTAAATACTGCAACAACAGTTGTTTAATATCGTCGACGTAAGAAGTGTCGTTTTGAGGTTAGCACGACCAAGCGGCAGCGTGGCGAGAAGGAAAACTTGTTCAGAACGGACAAGGAAGGAAAGTTTTTTTGCAGGAAGGAAAGAAGAGCAAGATGGATGGCATGGCACATCAAAGTACAGTTATTAAACTGGAAGGCGCCAAGAACTGGAACATCTGAAAATTCCAAACGTCAGGTTTACTGCGAGGTCAAGGTTTATATGATGTGGTCGAAGGTCGCACCTTGAAGCCAGAAGTTGTTACGGAGAGACCAGTCTGGGAAAGCATGGATGCGAAGGTTCAGACCTTACTGGTCACGAGAATGTCAGAAGACGTGATGCTGCATATTATCACATGCACTACTGCTG
>NQII01003057.1:184214-279214 GCA_002778355.1 Clitarchus hookeri
AATGAAAGATTTGGGTTTAGTATCTGATTTTCTTGGAATAAATGTCAAACAAAACTTAGAAAGTGGTGTAAACAAATTACGTCAGAAAAGCTATTTAGAAAATGTATTGAGGAAATTCAAAATGGAAAACTGTAAGCCAATGTCAACCCCCATGGACCAAAATTTTAATGCTAAAATGTTTGAAAATAAGGAGTGCCAAACAGATCAAAATATTGAAAATGTATGTAGACAAATGATAGGATGCTTAATGTATGCTGTCTCAGGCACAAGACCAGATCTGTGTGTAGCTGTTTCTATATTAAGCCGATACCAAAACAATGCAAACGATGTACTGTTAACGGCTTTAAAAAGGGTATTAAGATATGTAAAACATACTATTGATTATAAATTGGTTTATAAATGTAATGATAAATCGCTAGTGGGTTACTGCGATGCTGATTGGGCAGGAGATCTCAGAGATAGAAAATCTACCACTGGCTATTGTTTCATGTATTCAAATTGTTTGATTTCATGGTGTTCGAAGAAGCAATGCTCTGTAAGTCTCTCATCAACTGAGTCTGAATACATAGCAATTAGTATGGCAGCTAGTGAAGCATGTTGGTTACAAAATTTGTTAAATTATTTTAGGGTAAAAATTGTTGACCCGACTACAATTTTTTGTGACAACCAGTCCGCAATATCGGTTGCAGATACAAGTAGTGTCAAGCGGTTAAAACATATCGATATTATATTTCAGTATATTAAATAATTTATAATAAAAGGTAGAGTGTCTCTGAAATATGTAAAAACTGAAGAACAGTTAGCTGTATGTTTACAAAAGCCCTAAACAAAGAGTTAATTTTTAAATTCACTAATCAGTGTGGAGTAACCATGTAAATTTAATTGTGTAAAAAAATTATATTGTTCTTTCTTAAAACTAATAAATAGTTTATTCAAGTGATCCGGAGTATTTCTTTATAAAACCTACAGATATCTTATAAGGTTCTGTTGTTATTTTGGTGGACAGAATTGGGAACTCTCCAGTGCAAGTTCTTTTCTGCTCTTGAAACCATTCGCTATCTTGTACTGTGAATAAACTGAGAAATTCATAGACAGTCGTGTAAAGAACAGCCATATTTGTCAACAGAGGAATAGCTCTGCTACTCTTAGCATAAAATACCAAACTCCGTGTGGCAAAAGTTACGAATCAGAAGTTTAGTGACCTGAAATACGAAGTTATGCCGCACCCTACGTAAGCTATTATTTAAACTTAGCACCGTCAGACTGCCACATGTTTAGGAAACGTTGCCTATAACACTTTTGTAAGGAAACGTTCAGTAGAAGGATAGTGTAGAAGGTGCCTTTCATGATTTCCGTGCCTAACATGACCCAAGTTTCTTCCGGGACAAGATTCACAGCTTTGTGAATTGTTGGCGATGTGTCGTTGCATAGAAGACTATTTTGAATTACGCAGATATATTTGCTCTTGTGTCGGAGGTATGAAAAGACCATTTTATTTCCAAACCTGCAANACTATTTTGAATTACGCAGATATATTTGCTCTTGTGTCGGAGGTATGAAAAGACCATTTTATTTCCAAACCTGCAAACTTTAAATTTGGTTTTCTTGTGATTGTTACCCCAATATGTGTAATTATTTGAATGGTCCTGAATAGCCTGGAATATAAGTGTTACGCTAACAGGCGTAACACTTATTTTCACTTCCGCCCGACACTTATAAAAGGCAGGCCTCTTATTATTTTATTGCCTTAATATATTGTAAAAATCTAAATTTTGGACATTGCTTTGTGTAGTTACCAGCCTTAAGAGTTTCAGAAGTAACAACATTTTCTTTATTTTCAAATTTTATAAAAATCTCTCATCATCTGTGGTCCTGTTATTTGGGATTGAATATATTCATCACCTCATTTAAACACATATTAAACTTAGCTAAAAGTTTTAATTTGTATATCCCGTCTATCGACGTTTATTTTACAACCCCTACACATTTTACTCCAGCTCGCTGAGGTGGTGTAGAAGTTGTAACACCCAGATGCAAAAGTTGTAGTTGTACTCGCCAGTAAAACGATTTTGTTGCAGTGCTTGTGTTTAAGTTATAAAAGTACGGCCAACGCGAATAAAACGTTATCTAGTGCAATGTCCTTAGCTTTTGTTGGCTGTGTCTGTGATCTCATTTGAATGCTATACTTACTCATACTTTTACCTCTGCTATCTCGATCCTGCTACTCTCTATTCATCAATGCTTATATGTTCGTCATAAACTTCATTATTTGTGCTCTGAACCACTCGGTATCTCTCTCATGCACTGAATAATTGCTATGGTTACAGAACGTTCATTGTGTAGCACCTTTTTTGCAAAATAGTGGCACCTCGTCTAGTATTTCTGTTCAGTGATGTAATTGGAACCTTTGTTCTTCATAATTAATTAATTAAATTATATTTTNACCTCGTCTAGTATTTCTGTTCAGTGATGTAATTGGAACCTTTGTTCTTCATAATTAATTAATTAAATTATATTTCCATTTAATTTTTTTTTGGAAACTTTAAAATTCTTCTTTTATAGTGTTGTATACATTTTTATGAATACTTTAAGTTTGTTTGTGTTTTTATTTGCTGTCTGTATATGGTCAGTAGGTTATGGCATAATGTTTAGGTCTGGGCTGTGTGATGCACTGCTTTTAGTGGTTCAATGAACCCACCAAAGCTTTTTATCATTTACAGCTCAGTTTCTAAAAGCTTGGTATATGTAGCCTGCATTCAAAACTCTATAATTAGTCACTGCTGCCCAGAGTCTGACGGCCAATACGATACAGTCTTTCTTAAGCATGCCGCCAGTCACAACGAATGCTAAGCTCATTTAGGCAGCCAGTCCTTACTGAACTATTTGAAAAGTGGTATTTGTTTGGGTAGCTGATCATTTTTATTGAATTACAGTTAAAATATCAAAAAACTAAATTGAAATATGACTGAATAGTAAATTAAGAGTGCCGTTTTAAGTTTTGACTAAGAATAGGCAAATTTAGCTTAAAATTTTTGTAACACGAAGATTACATGAGCTGTTGACCATTTACCACTTTGATATGGCAACGGTTAACTGATGAACATCCACTAACCAGTTCGTCGTAATTTCAGAAAAATTATCAAGACTACATTTTAAAATTACGTTGATTTCCACCGCAGTATTCAGTGTCCAGAGACTTGATAAATCATATGGTTTTTATGGTTTTTATGCCCTACCAAGAACGTTAAGTATAAAATTCTTTTTTCAGTGACGTTTGAAAACAAATTCTTCTAAATTATTTTACATTTTAACTTGCCTTGGCCATTTTAAAGGTAAACAGATTTTTATCAATATTGTTATAGTCAGCTAACTTGACAGTCCACTGACGTATAATTATTCAATAAGGAACTCAGTACTGCAACTTGAACAGTTTAGGGCTGTCCACAGCTGCTGACCATACAGTAATGTTAATTCCGTGTGTTTTTAATTTTGACAACTGCGCTGGTGTCTCAAATATTGGATACATTTTGTTTAAAATATGTTAACTTGATATTAATTTATATCTTAACATTTATGAGTCAGTTTCATTTTCTATTGTATTTCTGTTACATAGTCACTGCTAGAGATCGCAATTTCGAACCACGTTTCGTAGTCGCCGAGACCTTGCTAAGATGGCAAATAAGCACATCGCCGCCAAGTTCGCTGTAGGTGTGACATGAGACAGTGCTTTGGTTTAATGGATGTTTGCTACATAACTTCATACATCGAACTAGTGGAGATTTCTGCAACATGACGATGCCGATAGCAAAGCTTGTGTTAGGTTGAGATTAAAGATTTATTTGCATACGCGAGCGAAAATCCGCAGTTACGATAAATTTTTATCAGTAATAAGTTTAATTAAAAATACAATTGAAATACAGGCTGAATCTAAAATCATGGGACAAACATTGAAGGGTGGTAGAGCTCACTAAAACAAACAAAAATTATATAGGAATATATGGGCGGGAGTGACGCGTTGAGGCACAAACACAAAAATAACACATGAAATGCAACACATTGTTTATTTACAACGTCGCCGCTAAATGCCTTTTTACAGCAATGTTTATAATAATTGCTCAAAATTGCTACCACCGACAGTAATGCAAGCTTGGTAGCGTCGGTGGAGTGATTGGCGAACAGATTCAAATACGCCGGGTATTTCACGCACGCCACCATTGTCAGCCAATCACGCCATATGTAGAGGTCGCCAAGCATGCGTGACTGTTGGTGGATGCATTTACAGCAACTGTTTTAACATTGTCTGTACGGAATCACTCGTTACGTATGCTGCTAATGAACATTTCATGTTTCCGTTAATGTGTTATGTTTTTGTGTTTGTGCCTCAATGCGTCACTTCCGCCCATATATTCCTATACAATAATTGTTTGTTTTAGTGAGCTCTACCACCCTTAAATGTTTGTCCTATGATTTTAGAATCATCCTGTATATAAATACTGTGTGTGTGTGTGTGTGTCTGTAAATGGTTATTAATTTAACAGGGGTATTAACAGCTACAAAGTTTATAAAATAAATGTGTACCTTTTGAATTTTNATTGCTCAAAATTGCTACCACCGACAGTAATGCAAGCTTGGTAGCGTCGGTGAAGTGATTGGCGAACATATTCAATTACGCCGGGTATTTCACGCACGCCACCATTTTCAGCCAATTACGCCATATGTAGAGGTCTCCAAGCATGCGTGACTGTTGGTGGATGCATTTACAGCAACTGTTTTAACATTGTCTGTACGGAATCACTCGTTACGTATGCTGCTAATGAACATTTCATGTTTCCGTTAATGTGTTATGTTTTTGTGTTTGTGCCTCAATGCGTCACTTCCGCCCATATATTCCTATACAATAATTGTTTGTTTTAGTGAGCTCTACCACCCTTAAATGTTTGTCCCATGATTTTAGAATCATCCTGTATATAAATACTGTGTGTGTGTGTGTGTATGTGTAAATGGTTATTAATTTAACAGGGGTATTAACAGCTACAAAGTTTATAAAATAAATGTTTACCTTTTGAATTTTTATAACCATTGTGTAGAATAAATGCCAACGATTTTGCGTTGAGTTACTTACTGCCAGTACGTGTAAATAAATCGTTACCCACAGAGTTATTTTTGTGCAATACCCTATTACAGTATTTTGCAACATTTCCCGAGGCAGTTTACTTGCTCTTCGATGAATAGGCGTCGGTCTGTTTTTTTTTTTCAATCATGGTTTTGTGTTTTTTTTATTCAAGAAATACTATTTTTTCTACTTGCATATAATGCCGCATGGGCATTGTACCATGGGGACAAAAATACGTATTTATTTGTTGTTCGTGTATAGCCACCAAGATCCGTTTCAATTCGAGCCTTTGGAACACGCCTTTAAGCTCGGGCCTGACAAAGACGGAAGTAGTCACAAATAAGTTTTCGCTTAAGTGCGCCATCTTCACGAAGGCCGTCTTATTCGCACACTATAAAACGTGAAGCGAAAATAACAGTATCTTGAGAAATAAGACGGTTTTGACCAAGACTATTAAGCCCAGGTTTGAAACTTGCCCATTAACTCCACATTTATAGTAATTAACTCTGATAACCATTTTAAAATCCTTTCTACCGGGCCGAATGCATATTTTAAAAATGGTTACCATTAAAAATCTCTGATTACTATGTCATTTCACAAAAATAATTTAACCGATTTAATCCAAATTAGGCACATATTGATTGGTCCACCATACTATAAGTTAGTGCAACTTGAAATAAAAAAACCTTTGCGGCACTTCTCGAGAACCGCTCAACCGATTCCCGCCGAATGTGCAAGCGAGCAGTAAAACGGTAACCCAAATATACAGGTTGTTCCACGACTTAACCGACATACTTCGGCAGCGTGTTATACAGATAATTGGCAACAAAAAAATGTTATATACACAAGTAGGCTAAGCAGCGCCATTCCAGAGTTAATGGGACATAAATGCAATAAAAACTCGAACTGGAATTACTGAATATATTTAATGAAATTTATTACATTCGTGTTGAACGTCTCACACAAGCTGTTCACAATGTGTACCATCTGACCGTAAGCAGTCTGCGATATGCTGTACCATAGCATGTTGCCACTGCATGCCTGCAAGTTCATTTCTGTGTTGATTAGTGGCGTCGGTTATCGCCTGTAGCAACTGGTGTCTGGTCGCCGACCGCTGTAAATCCTACTCTTCAGGTAGCCCCAAAAAAATTTCCAATATTTCATGTATTCGTCCAACAATCTCACTACACATTCGGAATTCCACTCTATTTCCCAAACTAAATTTTCAAGAGTTCTTTGCAATTAATATTTTTCATCTGATTCCTCCACAGCTATATTATCTGCTATTCTCCTACCTTTCTTGTTCATATACAAGCTGTTTGTAAACTACATGTTGAAATTCAAGCCAAGGCATTTATGGACTAATATTGACAAGAAATCCTAGTAGCAAAATGTTTGGGTCATTCATCTGATATTAAAAATTTGAAATTGAGGTTAGCAAAACAGCACTCCGNCGGAAGTCCGCAACTTCACGTATCCGCGAGCACACTAAGTTGCATATCACGAAGGCGAACGGAACTGGCGCGCCATGCGGAGAGCGGCTGCTCATAGGACAACATGAACTCGAGGTACGTGGGAGCCGCTAGTGGTTGCTTGTTAGTACACGCGTGTCTAACTACATGAACAATGGAAGACCAGTTAAGGGTAGTGACGGCTGCCAGAAGTGATTGCATTTATTTTCCAACAACACACAAACAGCAGTATTGGCGATGTAGGGTCTTCACGTATTTTCATTGTGGCCTATGTACAAGCGGTCGCCGCATGACGCGCCGGTTCCATACGCCTTCGTTATATGCATCTTGCTGTGCTCGCAAGTACGTGAAGTTGCGGACTCTTGGCGTTGTTTCGCTAACTTCAATTTCNGTGACGGCTGCCAGAAGTGATTGCATTTATTTTCCAACAACACACAAACAGCAGTATTGGCGATGTAGGGTCTGCGCGTATTTTCATTGTGGCCTATGTACAAGCGGTCGCCGCATTACGCGCCGGTTCCATACGCCTCCGTTATATGCATCTTGCTGTGCTCGCAAGTACGTGAAGTTGCGGACTCTTGGCGTTGTTTCGCTAACTTCAATTTCNCGTTATATGCATCTTGCTGTGCTCGCAAGTACGTGAAGTTGCGGACTCTTGGCGTTGTTTCGCTAACTTCAATTTCAATTTAAAAATACTAGAGTAATGTTCCGAACATTTCACTGCTAGGATTTATTGTTTATATTAGCCCATAGATACCGTTCTTGGAATTTCTACATGTAGTTTAAAAACACATTGTATAGGTGGTTCCATGATTAGTACAGAGCGACCAATTTAATCACTCATTTCGTGCAAAACTCTACTGAAATTATACCATGCTCTATATCCTGATTTTGTACGAGGTATGCCTTGCACGAGATATTCTCTAATATGAGATTTAGTGTAAGAGTGTTGCCACCTTGCTCGTGTTTTGCAAGGATCTTGCGTCGTGTTAAAATCTGCTTTACTTTGAGAGTCATCTTTACCTTGTTGGCTAGCGTGTTTAGAAATCCGTGACTGGGGTTAAGAAGGCCGACTCCCTTGTGCTGCTATAGCACTAAGTGCGTTTTTTCTCGTGTCCATCCTGTGACCCCACGCATTAGTGACCCTTTGAGGAGGGTTGACAGGTCCACAACATGCTAAACACAAACTGCGATCTTGGGCTTCATACTATTCTTTTTTCTTCCAAGTGTTCACTAACAACACATCGCTTGAATGAATGTGTATGTAAAATCACAGGTCGTACATCATACAATTAAGTAATAATTACTAAATGAATGCTGTCGTCTATCAGCAATTAACCCTGAAGTTTTCTTTGTAGGCAGAAGTCATTGATCAACAAGCTGAAGGTAAAACATTAAGCATAATTTAAAATTAAGGATCNAGTTTTCTTTGTAGGCAGAAGTCATTGATCAACAAGCTGAAGGTAAAACATTAAGCATAATTTAAAATTAAGGATCATTATGCAATCAAATTGCAAATAGTATGGTTAACATTTTCGAATATTTATGAACTGAAAAAATTCCCAACAAACTTGTGACTTAAATTATTTTATTTCATTGACAGTACAGAACAAAAATGGTTTACCTACATTTTTTTTAACAAATTCTGTTCTTTTTATTTACAATATTCGAATACTTCTTCAAAATACAAGAGCAGTGCAAATTTACGTTGTCAAATATGTACTTGAAAAATAAAATTATACTTTCATGAGAAATGGATTTTGGCTTTATTACTTTAGGTTTATGGCATGAATATTGTGGTTTTTTAAAGATGCTTTATTGCAAAATGCATTGGGCCTGCATAATTACAGATTACACATTATAGTACTTAAATTACGATACGTGCATTCATCTGACAAATTTTTGTTAACAGATATACATTTTTTTAAAGATGTGGCTATTTATATACTTAAATATGTACACATGCACTAAAATATTATTTTCAAAACAACAAAAATATAACTTTTGTACGTATATAGAGATGCGTCTACTGTACAATTAAACTTAGATAATGACAGCAGCATTTACAAATTACAAGTAACCAAAATATCAATATATAAAATTTTAATTTACACAAAAGGGTCACATAAACTAGTAAATGCTATACCACAATTTTAAAACTACACTTTCTTATCGTTTACTAGTGATAGTTATGACAACGGCGTAGGCCTATTTTTTTTCATCGGCTTTGTATGATTGAAAACGAACTGTGTTTGTTCTAAAGTGAGCATTAACATTTTTGAATAGCTGTAAAAAGATAAATGGTTTACTCTTAAGTGATCATGTGTGGTGTTGTTCCACAATGTGTTATTTTCTGTTATAGGCTGTCCATGGTAAAGTCGGCGNCTCTTAAGTGATCATGTGTGGTGTTGTTCCACAATGTGTTATTTTCTGTTATAGGCTGTCCATGGTAAAGTCGGCGCTTCTGAAAGCCCTGCATAGTTTATACTGTCATCTCATTGTGTATCCTTATGGCTCATCAACATAAATATCATCATATGATATTTTTAGATCAGATGTTCACAAGTCCACTGTATTTACTCAGTACATAAAAAGCAACATGTAATAACAAACAACACCACATAACAACAACCAAATTGTAATAACTGAGAACAATAGGTGCTTTCAAGTGACGCGCGTCATTTTATTCCTGTAGATAGTTACAAAAGTCTATCTCCTGGTGATATTCATTGTAATATTTGTGGACGTATCAAAGTTCCCACGGAAATGGTGTATGCCGTATTTAACAAATGCCTTGAAAATGAATACAGTAACGGTAATGCTAGGTGCAAGCAAATAGCTGCGCTGCCGTGAGAGTACGACTGAGGAAATATGGCTCAACAGAAGGGATGGAAAATTTTACTGTGCAAGAAGTAAGGCGAACTACATTTCCTAATTGGAACTACTTTCCCTATGTCACTGCCAATTTTTCCGTGAGTTTTGCGTCGGTGCTTACTGTACTTCAAAATGTTTGCTGTTACGGGTAGTAATCTTTTAAAGATCACCACTTTGTCATGAAATCTAATAATAGATTTGATTTTATTCTTGTTTTAAAATTATCTAAATACACATACAGTGACAATCATTTAATGCAAGCTGTACCTGCTGAAAACGTTTTCAAGAAATGTTGTACTATGAAAGGTTATCCTTCCGTAGAGGTGATAGTCCGTTGAAAAACTGCGTTACAATTTGTTTTTGTATTATAAAACAAGTTATAAATTTTGACAAATTCTTTTAGCTGATTTCTGATAATCTTTTATTATTATTTTTTTTCGTTCAAAATACGTTCCGGTTTACGTATTGGNTTATTTTTTTTCGTTCAAAATACGTTCCGGTTTACGTATTGGCATTGGAAGTGTGTGTTGAGGGTCCGCGAGTTCTGGCGACAGACATTCCACTTTTTTAACATTTCTTTTGCCCAAAACTCGTCATCCTGCTGTATACTTTCGTAACACGCAAATGGTGGATTGGGGCTCCACTCAGCAAACAAGCAGTACAACCTTTGGGTAACATGCAGCTGGCCTTGAACTTGATAATAATATTTATGGGACTTGTTNAAACAAGCAGTACAACCTTTGGGTAACATGCAGCTGGCCTTGAACTTGATAATAATATTTATGGGACTTGTTTACACCCGCAATTTTCTTATCTTTTCCAACTTTCCATAACGTCACCTTCCANTATGGGACTTGTTTACACCCGCAATTTTCTTATCTTTTCCAACTTTCCATAACGTCACCTTCCGTTGCAGAATAGCAGATTCAAGGCTCAACAATTCTGCGGACGCCGGACATTTGACTTCCACAATACCATCTTCATCTATCAAGCCATCAGGTGTTGCACCGAAATATGGTAATTCAGGATCAACAAAAAAACCACATTTCCGAATTTTTACATGTGCAGCTTCTCCCAGTGCTTCAATAGCTCTGTGCTCATTTTCTTTCCCGTATTTCACAGCTGATATGTGTTGGAGATCAGTGTAGAGGATATTTTTTTACTAAACCTTCACAGCTGGTAGATGGAAGTATTCTACAAACATCGCCAAAATTCAATGCTGTTAGTCGTTTTCGTCTTTCTTCCATCCACTGGCCAGTATAAAGGGGATCCCTGGTTTGTATTTCAATTTCATACACAGCTTCGTTGCTTTTTTGAAGGCTTTCCAGTAACTCATTACACAGAAAATTGAAATCATCTGCAGGTAGATCTGGCTTTTGTGCCTTAGCTCCATAATCAGGGTCGATGTCTTTTTTTTTACCAGAAAACAGCTTCTTTGGTTTTAGAGATGGCTTTCCATCTACATTCTTTCGCTTTATTCTAGCTACTTCCACTTTCCGTCTTCTTTTAGCTTCTAATATTTTTTTTAATGTACCTGAACTTTCACCACATACCTTTTTATGAAGTTGATAGTGTACAGCTCCAGAAAATGTAGGCTACCACCGCCGCGGCACATCGCGCTTTATAAGATCCACGTTTAGTGTAATTGATGCGCTTGGCACCCGTCTTCTTCGCCACTGCAGAGTTGTAATGCTCAACGCAATTGTTGTTAACGTTGTAAAGTAAACTGCGGCTATGCCTGCTCAAGTTACCTGCCAAAGATATCATTTGTTGGTACAGGCCATGCTCATTAAGAAGCGGAATAATATTTCTCTCGTCTTCTTTTGCACCGGTACAGAAGTATGAAGCACATCGTTGATGGTCGCCAAAAACATGATCAGTGCTATTTATGATGTCATTTCGCAGGTTCGCTATACGTTCGTGCATAGCCAGCTCCTCGTTCATTCTGTGTTCAGCAGCTTTTACAACAGCACCACGCAACTGTAAGCTTTTGGCATGTATTTGTTTCCTCAGATGAAATGGGCCATTTTTTCCAGTTGTCCAGATGTCTTTTAACTTGCTGCAGTGCAAAAGGTGATTTCGGCATTCCAGTTTATTGTCAGTTAAAGTNTTGGCATTCCAGTTTATCGACAGTTAAGTTTCTGTACGGTCTTGCTTCAAGTAGTTTTTTGTAGACACTACTATCACCATCGGCTATCAGAGTTCTATACCGCAAACCATACGTTTCTTCACTTCTGCAAAAACCTTCTACGATAATGTCAGCTTCCATACTGGATGCACTTTGTTCTTGACTCCAATTCTTGTAACATGTGTGCAATGGCTGTTCCTTCCCTTGTTTCTGTGCTTGATCACACACAGTGCAGTACTTATTTCGTACGCCAGTGAACAAAACCTTTTTCGTCTTGTAACCAACAATTGCAGCCTGAAATAAAATAATATTAATTATTCAAACCAGTCACATAACTTATGGTGTTCCATAAACTTACAGTTTCACTCTTGTGGGACATAAGAAATGTGTGCATATATGTATGTGTTTGTACATACACACGCACACACAAACAAACAAACACACCTACATTTGTCACCACGCTTGATATGTCTTACTATACAAAATTATGCAATTTAGTTTTAGGAGCTAGTTCTATGGCCCAATATTTCGTATACTGCGTTGCACTTAACTTCAGTCAATTTTGACAGACAGTGTGACCAACCTACACAGTATGTGAACAGTAAATGCTGTAATTTGCAAAGTATTACGTCAGTTTATCGTTGTATCGAGATATATGTTATGTTGACGATTTATGCGACGATCATGGGGGGAAAATAGTACTCGGAATTAAAAATTATAACTTTGAAATTTAATGGCAATTACAACACTTATAATTTAAATTACTTTTTTCGAGTAATGCAAAAAATTTTTGGACTGTGTACCATGGACCTTAAAAACATTTTTTAGAAATTAGAGTAGATCACGAGTACATCACGGTTATGTGAAACGTTTCCAACCCGGCAAACGTTATTGAGCTCTCTTTCGTCATGTTTGAGTGAGTACCTTGCTGGTGTTGTCGGAATATTATATTGGCAGTTAATTGTTTTGGTATTTGCACATGACAACAAGCGTAGTTCGACGTAGGCGCCTGTTTAGTGCGTCTTCTCGAGTGAAATGTATTATCGGCATGTGTTAATTGGTTAACTGTTCCTTGGTCCGCCATTTTCCTTAACCATCGGCCATGAAGCACGACCGGCTAAGTACGTATTTACGTTATGATGTTTAATTTTGTTGGTTGGTTTTTGTTGTGTTGTATTAATTGAATGAGTCTGCAAATAAATTACTTCGTATCAGTTGTAGACTAGAGTGATTTTAGTGATACAATCGTCCAAGGATTGTCATAGGACAACACTTGTTCAGAAATTGCGATTAGGAATTACAAACTTTAAGTTATTGTGTTTTGTAAATAATACATTTCGAACCAGTTGTTAGAATAATTTTTATGTGCGTGGTACAAAACACTCCCTTTTTACACGAGTTTATTATATTGAAATTCTAAGGATTTTTATTTGTAAATTTAACCTCGCTTAAAATATTTACACTGTGTATTTCTTGCCTCAGTACGAACAGCGACATATTTTTCGTGTTTATTTTTCTTTGCGGGAAGTTTTGAATAGTACGTGGCCTTTAAAAAAAACGTCTTTCTGCCCTTATTTATAACACTGAAAATCCAATTTTAACGCATGAGGTTAACTTTGCTGAAACGGTTTACAGTGTGTATTTCTCGCACATGTAAGAACGATACGAACAGCGACATACTGATCGCTTTTTATTCTTTTGGTGAAGTTTAAACTTTCGAAGTTATAGTAATTTGAATATTTCCGTACGAGCAAAATTGTCCACTGCACCATCAAAACAATATGCGGTTCATATTACTATTGCATCGCAAGAAGAGCCGTGAGAGATGTTTTCTTCATCATTTTTAAATCCAAAGAGATTTTACATAATGTACATATCCATACCATTAATGTACACGCACGCACGCACACAATAACGCACTCAGTTGTGTTGCACTTCTCTAAACACCGTGCATTAATAAAGATTAATAAAATGTTTTTAAAAAATTCAAACTTAGTTTACGTTGCGCTTGCAGTCCGGTCGTATTTTGGTGTTCGATTTCGTACAGAGTTCATCTTTCAACAAGAGGCAATGCAAGGAAGACTACGGATTTCCCGAGCCCTCTAAAGGTAAGATCACTTGCGTGTGAATTCTACTGTCACGCCCTGCTGTCCGTCCTTTTAACCATGAGCAGAGATGGCCTTTGAGTCCACGATAAAAGTGTTCTATCTCCTTGCATGATTTTGTTATCACAAAATAGTTTAGTTTTTTGTATTTTTCAGAAGTACCTTACACGTCAGGTACAATATCATAACACATTTTGACGCAGAAAACATTGAAGATGCTGCATAGAAAAGCCAAATACTATTTTAGTCCGGTATTAAAGCTGTACAGTGTTCAATTCTTTTGTCGTTTTTCTTTAGCAATAACCTTCCTTTTAATAAAATCTCACATAGAATATTACAATATACTTGTTATATGCACCATTATTGGATAAATACCTTTAATTTGATACCGCATTTCAGGCGGTGGCGTATATGGTTTCACCAAAAAACTCAAAAATAGATTAACATTAGAATAAATGGGGTTAATGCGCGTTGAATACTTACTCCCGCAGATGTAAAGATGAATCTTAAGGGCGTTGGCTACGGAAAAATGAGTTATTTTATATTTGAGCCATATGTAGTTCAACATGAAGGCATTGTCTGCGACTACCTTGCCCTCGGATAAAATATTTTTAGAGTGCACGGTTTTTGCAAAATTGCACGTCAAAGTCGACATTTTACTGTTGTGATGTACAAATAAAATAATCTAAACTAGTTGCAGAAAATGGAAAAAGGGTATTTGAAAGATCTTATATTAATTCATTTTAAGGCATGTTTAGCTTAGATTATTATCTAAAAATTTTGGGGCAGTCGAAAATAAAAAATATGTAAGAATTTCCTTATTTTCAGCAATTATTTTAAAGTTAAAAATACATTACCTTGTACAATTTTATAGGCGTATTGAAGTAACTCTTGGCATTTTCTTTCAGTGCTAATTGTCTTATTCCTGTACGTAATATGGTTTTCATTATTTGTAAATCACAAAAACAGCACAATATTCACTTTGACGTGTCATTTTGTAAAACCCATGCAGTCTAAAAATATTTTATCTGAGGTTAAGGTAATCACAGACAATTTCTATAAGTTGAAATATATATGGCTCAAATACAAAATAACAAATTCTCCGGTGGCCAACGCTCTTAAGAAAAATTTTTTTTTTGTAAGTCTAGGACTAGAGGGGTGACACTAGATAGGCCATTTCCATCCACTATTTTCTCGGGTCACAGCCGTGTTGCCAACACCAAAAATACAGTGTAAATTTATTAATGATTAAAAAATATAAACTTAGGAACAACCACAATACCTTTGCTCAGTTTGTAACCACGATATGGATATAAATATAATTTCAATTTTAGTATATAGCAAATAAAACAACGACAATTTTGTAACTTCACTCGATAGTTGCACGAAGTTGCTGCCCTGTTCCACTTGATTCTTTGTGACTTGCCTGGTGTTGCTTACCGAGGCGAGATCATTGATTTCTGATTTGGTTTGTTAGGACATTTAAAATGCAAAGGTGTTAGCAAAAATGAGGATCACCAGTCTTCAATGCCTGATTTTAAAATGAATTGGAAGTCAACCCCTGAAATAATTAATACCAAAGTAGGAAAAAAAATTGAAGACAAATGTGGTCACCTAAACAATTTTAACCTTGACGAAGATGGGTTGCCTAGATTGTCTCATCAGAGCAGCCAGTATCTGAATTCGTAGCTTTTTATCGTGTTGATGTGCCTTGACGATTGTTGTTATGTTGGCAATATAACTGCGACCTGTTTACATTTGAAGCTCAAAATAAGAGTTCCACGAAATATACACCTCACAAAAGTTTGGAATATTGTGCGATACGGCAATTTGGGTGGTATGAGATATGTAGTTATTTTGTGATCAACAGAGAGCGCACTAACGCAGTTAACATGCCCGGGACAAGATGTTTATAATCGTCCACTACCGCCACAAACACTTCCAGATCTCATAAGAACTGCCCACATGGAATGGGACCTTCTTCTGGAAGATGACATTAACACATTGATTAAAAACATGCCACAGCGTGTTAGGGATCTGTACAATGTACATGGAGGCCATACGCGGTACTAAGCTGCAATGGGAAGAAGGAAACCGTCCCTAGTCAGATACACCATTACGTTAATTTAGTTGTTCTTTGTGTTTATTTGTCTGTGATGTCAGGTTTTAATTTTTTTTTTTTTTTTTTTTTTAAGAAATACTTTGAATTTTACGTTTTGTATCGGCACTGTTGGTAACGTCTAATTGCTATGCTTACTGTTATGTATATTACAAACCTTTTTGCTTTCTTTACGTATATTCCAAACTTTTTGTTAAGTGTTTACATGGCAGTGTCGCCTCTCTACTGTACTTACTATGTGGCTAGGATAAAGGTGGCCGCCTGGTTGAAGGAATTTTTGCACGTCTGAGGCCTAAAAGCGTGGGAGCGCTAGGGGCGACCGAGACATGCGTATCAACTCTCTCATAGCCTCTAAGCGCAAAGCACTGAACTGGCGTGCAGTCTTGCCGTCGATAGCGTGCTTCTGTGAGACTTTAAGCGGATACCCTACCATTTTATGACGTAATAGCTAAAAATAAAGGTTTGATGCACGTCCCTATTTATTTTTTAATGTTTTTGTACCGGGATGTTTAGACTTAAAAATTACCATGGAAAACCCGTTCGAGCCATTTTCACTATCACAAAAACATGCTTTAGAAAAATGGAGGAACTGAAAAACGTAAACAGACGCGTAACGCTTCTTAAATGCTATTCGTAACACCGTTCGGCCGGCCCACCCAGGCGACCACTCTTAACGGAGTCGGAGAAAGTTGCACACAGACGTAGAAATGAACTGGCGTGTGTGATGAAAGAGAGAGAGATATAAGAGTAAGCGAACAGATGGGTAGGACATGCGCGGTCGTGGTACTCACTCTGGGGCAGTTCCGCGCAGGTTGAAGGCGGTGAAGATGATCTCGACGCGCTGGCGGTGGTCGCCGACGAAGGTGTAGACGCACTGGCGGGAGTGTCCCGCGGGGTTGGCGAACGAAGGGGCTTGGAAGGTGCCGTTCTGAGGTCCGCCCGGCCGGCTCACGATCTCCTGGTCGCACTCTGCAAGAAACACACACCACACGCTGTCGTGAGGCGCGCGAGCACCGCGGCGTACACCCCCCCCCTCTCTGCTCACACTGGAGAGAACGTTCATGTTTTAACATAGAGTCCATTCACGGTTACTTCACACTTTTCTGGAACCCTGCTAAAGTTATACTTCTACGATATTCCTCCGCCTCATGAAAACAAAATTTATGCAAACTAGGCATTACCAACCCACCTATTTTACCCATTTTTATTCATATTAAAAAGTAATAAAATGTCATAATTTATAGTTAAATTTTAATTTAATGAAAAACTAAATTCTTTAATGTTAACTTGTTATACGCGACACATTTTTGAAACAACCAAACACGGCGTGCACGGGATGATGTTACAAATGTTTGATTCAAAAAGTGTGAAGAAACCGCGAATAGACTATACAGTCAGCATACATGCACTAGCCAATTGCAAAGTCTCTGATTAAACGGATTTCCTTGCACACGAAACTAAAAAAAAGAAAAAACACGTAGCTAGGACCAAGACCTGCACAGTCTCCATAAACATACATACTTTATAATGTGGACACACAACCTTTAATGCAACTAGCATGTATTCAAGTTATTCTGTGAGTGTATACAGGTGTTTTTTAAACAACGCCAACAAAATCTGGCTCATAATAATACCTTACTAAAATAGAAGGTGAAAAGGCATATACCAATTGTCCCCTTTAAGTGATAACTACCAAGGCAGATATGCGCCCCCAAAATAGGCTTTTTAAATGCTTTTAGTTACAACATATTGGAAAATGCTTGCGATTAGGGAACAAATCGGTGAACAGTGATTTGTTTAACGGAGATATTTGCACCTTTGAAAACGCGGTTGGTAATATCATTTTACGCAAATGCGATTTGGAAATGTTTGCGTGAAACTTGTAAAACTAAGTTGTAAACTATTAGGTGAAACGGATTATGAATCAGCGCGTCTAAATTAACACAAAATATTGTTTTGTCGGAACACTCTCAGGTGAACCGTTTTCTACAAATCAAGGCGTAAATTTCGAAACAGAAGTTTAGTGGCCTGACAGGTAGGCAACACGCTATACACATTACTAGTGATTGAGCAATGAGCGATGAGCGACAAAAAAAAAAAACTAATAGTGCGCTTGCTGTACTTTAAACACGCAAAGGTGTCGTTTACTAGACATGAGTCCAGGTGAGTTGCATTATCGAATGATATTGGCACGTTGATGAAGGGATTTATTGTGCAGCATTAAGTTCCTGCAATAGTAAATACGTATGCATGTTACAAATAAAGTGCACTAATCACACTGTTTAAATGAACTGTTCGAAGGCCCAACCAAGGGCTCAAGACAGACATTGCGTGTTGCCTACCTGTCACGCCACACACCGTCCGTTTTAAAATTTCTGCAGAGGTTTCTTGAAAACGTTTCCCCTGAGTGTGTTCCACAAGGATGATAATCTAGACGTACTGACTCATAGCTCTCCTTAACAAATCGTTTACAGTTTGGTGTTACGAAATGTCGTGCCAACCCTCCAGTTACTTAATGAAGGAGGGTGATGATAATCGCTAGTTCTTTATGATATTCTTAACTGAAATCATTTNCAACCCTCCAGTTACTTAATGAAGGAGGGTGATGATAATCGCTAGTTCTTTATGATATTCTTAACTGAAATCATTTCAAAACTCGAATTTTGGGGCGCATAGCTCCCTTAATAATCATTTGAGGGAAAAGTGGCACACATGCCTTCGTTAAATTTTTTCGTTAGGAATAATATGCCAGAGTATTGTTCAAAAACATCTTGCATATTTATACTCGTTTTTCTGGCCCTACATGTTTCTAACGGAATGATACAGGTCGCCGCGTCGCCTAGCTCGAGTCGACTCGGAAGTGCTCGGCAGTTTNCAACCCTCCAGTTACTTAATGAAGGAGGGTGATGATAATCGCTAGTTCTTTATGATATTCTTAACTGAAATCATTACAAAACTCGAATTTTGGGGCGCATAGCTCCCTTAATAATCATTTGAGGGAAAAGTGGCACACATGCCTTCGTTAAATTTTTTCGTTAGGAATAATATGCCAGAGTATTGTTCAAAAACATCTTGCATATTTATACTCGTTTTTCTGGTCCTACATGTTTCTAACGGAATGATACAGGTCGCCGCGTCGCCTAGCTCGAGTCGACTCGGAAGTGCTCGGCAGTTTNCCTACATGTTTCTAACGGAATGATACAGGTCGCCGCGTCGCCTAGCTCGAGTCGACTCGGAAGTGCTCGGCAGTTTCCCGTCTTTCGGCAGATGGCTGGTCACGTACCTTCCGAGAGGGCACCCAAATATTGTCACAAGCGACAGTTTCAACTTCTTCGTTCCGCTCTATTATCGATCAAGGGGTCTCGCCAAGTAGTTCATGTCTACAGGTCGAACCCACTCATCAGGATAAAATAACCTTTTAAAATTATTCAGATTTATGTTCAAAAATTATTCCACAGACTGTGCTTCGTGGTTTTTGTTTTTCCTTCTCTAATTACCCTGTTCCTTTTATACTGCCACTCTATCGATTCCTTTATGCTTACTTTCATATACCATATTTTATTATTTTTCACCTGTTCTTGAGCCCACTGCCAAACTTTCTCCCGACAACCAGAAAGAACTACAAAATTTGCTTCGTAAGTACAAGGAATTATTTAAGTGGCTTCTTGTCTTGAATTCAGGCCCCTGCGCTATTCACCCTTTGGGATTTATTAAATGATCTTAACATCATTTGTGAATGGGAACTGGCACAGTAAAAAATTCATGCACAAACATAGTTTAAAATATTCAGAGAAGCTAGTCGGTTATTTAAAATGCGGACAATACACCTTAGACATCAGATCGTCTACAGCGTGTGTCTGGTCTATTATTTGCGTTCCACAAAACTATTTTTAATACAACTATAGTTATTAATTTCCCTTTGATATGGCATGTGGTTATTTCGTGGAGAACAATACCATTCAATCGATATTTTAATTCGAAAATGTTTCCAATTTAAAATTGTCCTTATTATTAAGTCATAGGGATGTACGGAGAGTATTTAGGAACACTACTGAACACTCATTTAATTACTAGGTCCAAAGAATTTGGTTAAAGTGAGTGAGTGATGATATTTGGGCAGCTCTTAATATCGATGTCTTGAGAGTCGATGATAGTGAAGCGAGGAATAGGCATTAATTATTTTAGTTACAGACGCCTCTTAGTACGAAGTCGTACCGCCATGCTTGCGAACACATCCTGCCGATGTCGTGGTATGAAATTATAGAGATCCCTTATGGTTTCTTGCGATAATCCATCCCATACATCCCATGAATATTGCTCGCAGTTCATGCAGCTTTTGCTGTAGGGATGGAGTCGCGATAGGACGGCCAATCGTATACTACATATGTTCAATTGGGGATAGGTCTGGTGATGCGGTTGGCCATAAAAGAGTATCCATGGTTTTAAGACACACTCTTGAGGTGACAGTGATATGAGGATGACCGTTGTCCTGTTAGAATTTAGCACTGCCATGGGAGTTCACAAAGGCCATGATTACTGTTTGCAGGAACTCATGAACATAATATTGGGTTGTAAAATGCCTGGGAAAGGAGCGGAGGCTCCTATGAATAAATGCGTTGTTGTAAGTGATACGTCACCTCCTGTTATCTCCGGTAGTTAACCGGTTTTCCGTAACCAATCGGTAGACCGGTGGGCTTACGCAGGTAGAAGAGAAGGAGGGGAGGAAAGACTAAACGCAATGCTCTTTACCTTCAACATTCACTATGCTGGTATTCACGACTCAACGCAACACGTGCAGTAACTGTTCTCCGATGAGGTAGTGGGCGAACAGCGACCGGCAATGAAGTATACTGTTGTGTATGTTTGAAGTTCAACGCGACAAAATCAGGGCAAAGTACAATAAGTATTTAATATTCTTATGTGTGTTTCATGGGTTTTCAACAGGGACAATTTAACAAAGTGTAATACAATAATTTGTGTACATGTTCACAGTACCTAATCGATTGTACAGTGTGTACAAGTAATAAATAATAAAGAGGCACACAATGCCAAGAAACCCATTAGATGCCTGGCACTTCTTTAAAGTTGTTGAACAAAAAAATTAAACCAAATTGCAAACTTTGCAGTAAGATTTATGCTACTGGAGGTGTGACGTCGAACTTGATGGACATTTCAAACGGGCACATAGGGAGAGTCTAGATGAGGTGGCCACAAGTACGGGTAGCAGTAGTGCTGTTGCTGTACCGGTATGTAGTCTAAACAGCGAAGATAAAAATATATTTGATCATAGTTTGACCACGTTCGTGGCGACTAGCATGCAACCCTTATCTGTCGTAGAGAAGAAAGGTTTCAAAATATTTATACACGATTTAAAACCCCGGTACGAACTTTCATGTCACCGCACTCTGTCGGAGGTATGTACATACCATGCACAACTTCTGTCTAAGTAATGTATATGTTGAGGGATACTGGTTACATTTACAATGTTCACAAAGGTTCGTGTATTTTAACAACCTGTTTCAGATAGTGATGCCCAAACTCTATGAAGATATCAAGGCACAAGTGGCTAGCGATTTCACTCATTAGATGACACACAATATATGTGGTTATTACGTTTATAGTTGTCAAAAAATNCACAAGTGGCTAGCGATTTCACTCATTAGATGACACACAATATATGTGGTTATTACGTTTATAGTTGTCAAAAAATAATGTATATTTCAGATGGAAAAGAGCTCAAGACTCTCCTTCAAAATACAGAGGCACGAAATGACAATGACGAGCCATCCACTGAAACACGAAGTGGCTGGGAAGTTCCCGATCTGCTGGGATTCATGACCGAAAGAGTAGCGCAATATAAGCGCACTAGCACTGACACATCGGATGCTGCCATTCTGTTACGCTAATATTTAGAGATGCCCCCTCTTCCAAGCACAACAGATTCAGTGAAATATTGGTCCGAAAATCAAAGCAAACCGCTCCATGAGATAGCATTGGGATTTTATCTAATTATCTCTGCCACTTCAGTTCCCGCAAAAGAGGTGTTTTTCGCTGTAGGGCAAATTATTTCTGACAGAACGTCATGTTTGTAGCCCGAGCGAGCTAGAATCACGATTTTTAACCAAGCTAATTCGTATTACATAGACTAACTGTTAAATTATTATGTTGGTACGACATACTCATTAATATAACTATGTATTAATTTAGTTATCAGACAGGTGTTCGTCTGTATGAACAAATAAACAGGATCGATCGCGATCAAGATGTTGGTATTGATCTGCGTTTGAGTATGACAAACTACTTCAATAGAATTAGAGGTATATAAACTATAGTACGCAATTGGGAATAATATGTACTTAAGTAAATCTAATGTTCCAATAATGGACAAGTCTATGGTACCCTCTCACTCGTTACATATCGTAACATGCCGCCAATATATTCAGTGTCATGTATTTAAACTGCGCGTCACAATTTCAAATCGGACAGCTACCGGGGGTCTCCGGAGAAACATTAGTAACAACTACTCCGCTCATTTTGAGGTCAGCAGGCTAACCTCTCAACCACCGTGGCCGCAATGGTGATTAGGAATAATCGGAAATCGCACCCGACACCATGATACCAGGCCGTCAGGACTTGCGAGACCAAATCTGACATATTGGCACTGCCCATATTGTCTCTACACACTAATGCATTGGCCGTCACAACCAAGACAAAAGTGGGACTTATCACTGAAGATTATCTACTGCCATTCTGCATGGCTCCGTAACAATCGCTTATGGCACCACTTTAGTCTGTCGCGATGTTGATGCAGTGTTAAGGGCAGTTGTAACAGTCTGTGTGCATGTGGTCATGCATCATGCAGCCATCTGTGGACGGTACTGGCATTCACAGAATGCTGCAAGGTACGCATCACTGCTCGCTGAAAATGTTTGCAATTGTGGTGGATGGGGCTCTCCGCGCATGTCGGACAATCTGCAAGTTCTCCCTCCCTGTGATTTCTGACGGTTTCCCAGATCCTGCTTGTTGTGTGTGTGTACCTCCCTCTATTCACTAGCGTCAAAAGTATGCTACAGTAATAGTCGTACGACCACTATGGTATGCAAGACAGAGAAATTACCACCCCTCTTCCTGTATCCCTACAGTGCAACCCCTCTCAAATGCCTCCAACTGTTCGAAGTGCTGTCTAACTCGTCTCCGAGGCATACTACACTTTGAAAGGGTGCTACCAAATACAAAAGCACACGTCAGAACCTAAAGCATGCACACTATGACGGTCTTATATAGCCCGGTAAGTACATCGATAAGTCCTGCCTTTGCTGATATTACTTGCGTGGCCGAGCGTAGAATGTGAATCATAAGCATGTCTCACATTACCAGAACAACCCACCATATTTCAGGATTAGGATTTTGATTGGTTCTCCATTGCCTACAATGACTACGAAAAGAGTAACCAAAAAATGAAGAACATAATATATGTATAAGGAACACAAATGCAATAAAAATGAGATAATATAAATAAACACATATATAGAACAAGAGAGAGTGTTCTTACTTTATTGCACTTGTGTTCCTCATCCAAATATCGTGTTCTCCGTTTTTTTGGTTACGCTTTTCGAAGTCGTTGTAGGCAATGAAGATACCATCAAAATCAGAATTCAGTTTCACCACAACATAAACATTAAACTTAAAAAAAAAAACATATTTATTCCTTTAGGTTGCTTCATTGTGGGCACAACTATTTTTTTTTTACCGATGGGTTTTTGGTTTTGGTTTTTTAGTGCGGTTGAATTTTCTCAATTTGTTGGTATATGCAGTGCTATGACAATCATTTATTTAGAAAAACTCATACATTCATCTGTAATTTTATAAATAAAAAAAGCTAATCTTAGATTAACAATAGATTATCAAGGATGTAGTTAATTTAAANCTCCGCTCATTTTGAGGTCAGCAGGCTAACCTCTCAACCACCGTGGCCGCAATGGTGATTAGGAATAATCGGAAATCGCACCCGACACCATGATACCAGGCCGTCAGGACTTGCGAGACCAAATCTGACATATTGGCACTGCCCATATTGTCTCTACACACTAATGCATTGGCCGTCACAACCAAGACAAAAGTGGGACTTATCACTGAAGATTATCTACTGCCATTCTGCATGGCTCCGTAACAATCGCTTATGGCACCACTTTAGTCTGTCGCGATGTTGATGCAGTGTTAAGGGCAGTTGTAACAGTCTGTGTGCATGTGGTCATGCATCATGCAGCCATCTGTGGACGGTACTGGCATTCACAGAATGCTGCAAGGTACGCATCACTGCTCGCTGAAAATGTTTGCAATTGTGGTGGATGGGGCTCTCCGCGCATGTCGGACAATCNGCAAGGTACGCATCACTGCTCGCTGAAAATGTTTGCAATTGTGGTGGATGGGGCTCTCCGCGCATGTCGGACAATCCGCAAGTTCTCCCTCCGTGTGATTTCTGGCGGTTTCCCAGGTCCTGCTTGTTGTGTGTGCGTACCTTCCTCTATTCACTAGCGTCAAAAGTATGCTACAGTAATAGTCGTACGACCACTATGGTATGCAAGGCAGAGAAATGACCACCCGTCTTCCTGTATCCCTACAGTGCAACCCCTCTCAAATGCCTCCAACTGTTCGAAGTGCTGTCTAACTCGTCTCCGAGGCATACTACACTTTGAAAGGGTGCTACCAAACACAAAAGCACACGTCAGAACCTAAAGCATGCACACTATGACGGTCTTATATAGCCCGGTAAGTACATCGATAAGTCCTGCCTTTGCTGATATTACTTGCGTGGCCGAGCGTGGAATGTGAATCATAAGCATGTCTCACATTACCAGAACAACCCACCATATTTCAGAATTAGGATTTTGATTGGTTCTCCATTGCCTACAATGACTACGAAAAGAGTAACCAAAAAATGAAGAACATAATATATGTATAAGGAACACAAATGCAATAAAAATGAGATAATATAAATAAACACATATATAGAACAAGAGAGAGTGTTCTTACTTTATTGCACTTGTGTTCCTCATCCAAATATCGTGTTCTCCGTTTTTTTGGTTACGCTTTTCGAAGTCGTTGTAGGCAATGGAGATACCATCAAAATCAGAATTCAGTTTCACCACACCATAAACATTAAACTTAAAAAAAAACATACTTTATTCCTTTAGGTTGCTTCATTGTGGGCACAACTATTTTTTTTTGCCGATGGGTTTTTGGTTTTGGTTTTTTAGTGCGGTTGAATTTTCTCAATTTGTTGGTATATGCAGTGCTGTGACAATCATTTATTTAGAAAAACTCATACTTTCATCTGTAATTTTATAAATAAAAAAAGCTAATCTTAGATTAACAATAGATTATCAAGGATGTAGTTAATTTAAAGAGAGATTGTTCGTATAAATTCACTAGGAAATATAAAGAATTTTTTTTGTATTCAGACAAATTAATAAAAAAATTTATAAGTCGTACATGGAAAAAATGCACGTGGGAAATGACATTACAGAAATAAGGATTATATTTTGTATTAAGAAAGAAGTTATTTTTAATCTAGACACATGAACAAACACAAGTTTTCCATAATATGAGATATGACCTCCATAGTTCAGTAGTTCAAATACCGACTGAAGTTTCTGAACTTATTCAACGATATTTTGTGGGTAAATTTCTGACTCTACAAACTCATATGTAACTGTTACAAAGTTTCGAGATATCCCCAGTGGAGAAGCATGGTTCAGGGACGTGAGATAGAAACTTGAAATCATGAAAAAAAAATTCCTCGGGCTTATAAAATTATTTAGTAATTATTCTGGATTTCGACAAAAATTTGGGAAATGTGCTTAAGAATAGGTGAACAGAAATAAATTGTGTATATAAAAGAAAGTAAAAACTGTGATGGTTCAGCGCTACGTCAGGACAAGAAAGACAAGGAGAGAAACAAGATGAAAAAATCCTGTCGATGGAACTCTGTAAAAATGTTTTAAACATACAAATTAATTAATTTTAAGGGAATTGTACCTTCAGAATGGGCCAGAACTCTAGACCTGAACTTCTATATGGCGCTCTCTGACTGAAAATATAACTGAATTAAACAAATGAAACTGCTAATTTTGAAAACTCCTGGGTACCCTTTCTAAAGATACAGTCTAGCATCTGCTGAAATATCTAGGGCTGTCATGCACTCCAGATTCGACTCGAAGCAGATGACCTGCCGACCCACATAGTCGTATTTTAATGCACAGGACCAGAACGAAGGAAATTGTACCGTACGTCATGCATGCACACACAATTTAAATAAAACACGAGTTAATGGAAAAGCAAATGTATTCATAAGTCCATGTCACTGTTGAAGCACATATTTGTGACAGTTTTATACGCAATTCACAAGCTAATTCAGGGAGAACGCGCAGAAGGCGAAAATCAATGTACCTAATATGTTATGGTAAAATTATGGGATAACAGCCCATTTCAGTTGGTCAGTCCAACACAAATGAAACACAACAAAAATTTTGGCTGAGATCATCACATAACTTGAGGGATAAGTCATTACACTACCCGTCATGCAGGGAGCTGCTCGCCTTTCATGACAGGGGCATTTCACCGCAGTATCTAATCCCTAAAGGGCTTTACCTATGTGAATGACCTGACAACGAAGAGCTGAGATACACCCAGCGCAGGCACCTCCAGTTAACACAACTGTTAACCAGGCACAAGCCCTAAGTCTGGTGTAGTTGTGTGCCTTTGGTGCCCTCCCATATTGTCACTGAGACCCTCACTCTCAAATCCACTCTAGTACAACCGAGGTGCTTTACTCACCTCTACCACTTGTCCAGAACAGCACCAGAGCTGTTAGACCAGGTGGATAGGTTTTTTGGCTTAAAGGTCGTCACATACTCTATCCTCCCACAAAGCAACTATACGCCAATGAGTAAGACAATGCATGTCACTTCTCATTTTCTTTATTGAGGACTTTGTTTCTCTGTTTTCCTTTACACGATACTCTACCAGTTTTCTTAGTTAAATCTGTCCTCCTCGCCGAATAGAAGTTTTCCGACTTTAACAATAAAAGCTTTAATCAGAATGCTCTTCTCGCCACTTATCATATTATTCCAGAAACATTCCAATTACATTGGCAAACTCTTGCCATATCTTACGAAGAGCTTTATTTTTCATCACTTTTCCTGGTTATAGTTCAAGGCCTCTTCTTTCTGATACTTCATGCAACCATTCCCTTATATCCTGTCGCTTGAGTTGAGTCCATAAGTACATGTTACACAGTGTCATCCACTACACATACATCACATAACAAATATTTCACCAGCCAGAATATATGGAGCTTACCCTTAAAATTCCCATATTTCGTNGGACTTTGTTTCTCTGTTTTCCTTTACACGATACTCTACCAGTTTTCTTAGTTAAATCTGTCCTCCTCGCCGAATATAAGTTTTCCGACTTTAACAATAAAAGCTTTCATCAGAATGCTCTTCTCGCCACTTATCATATTATTCCAGAAACATTCCAATTACATTGGCAAACTCTTGTCATATCTTGCGAAGAGCTTTATTTTTCATCACTTTTCCTGGTTATAGTTCAAGGCATCTTCTTCCTGATACTTCATGCAACCATTCCCTTATATCCTGTCGCTTGAGTTGAGTCCATAAGTACATGTTACACAGTGTCATCCACTACACATACATCACATAACAAATATTTCACCAGCCAGAATATATGGAGCTTACCCTTAAAATTCCCATATTCCATAAGAAGTTGTGAACTGCCATTATTCCTCTCTTCCTTATTGGAAGATCTACTGGAAAAACTCCAGTCAAAAATAAAAGGGACTCATTGGACACTGTTCTTTAATGCCACACTAATTCAGCTGTATTATACCATATGACTGTGCTATATGATATTATGGCCTCAAATACATCTTTGTAAATAGTCTACAATGCGTTTAAACTTAGTCGAAAACTTTCGTTTACTATAATCGTTAGTTGTTGAAATACCACCACAGCCTTTTGAGACACATAATCCATATGTTTCATAAAATTAATTTTGTCATCCAGGATGATTCCTGGTATTTCATTCCAGTAGCATATAGTGAGGGAAGAGATTCGTGTGGCTCTTAACACCGAGGCTTTGAGAGTCGATGAGGGTGAAGCGAGGTGAGTATGGAGTAGCATCGGAACGAAAGGGCTGGGTAAATGGGAGATCCCCGAGAAAACCAGGTTACCAGCGGCATTGTCCGATACGATTCCCATATGCAAAAATTCGGGAGCGAAACCGCCGGGAATCAAACTAGGTTCGCCTAGGTGGTATGAGAGTAGTCTGACCACTACACCACCGCGGCTCCCAGTAACATACAGACTAGTTCCCCCGCCTTAGCGCACAGTGGGTGGTCTCTTAAGTTTTATGTTGAGGAGCATAATCTTTGTTGTTAGAATTTTACCTTCGTCCGTAACTTAATTTCCTCCATAAAATTCGTAGCTTTTTGCTCTATTTGTCTTAGAGCTTGACCTTATATCAAGAACAGATCATCATCTGCATATCCGAACACTGTGCATTTTGGTGGGAAATCCAATTCCAAAAACCCGTCGAAAAGGATGTTCCATATTATCTGCCCTAGAACTAAAGTCACTAGGGGCACCAGATCGAGAGCCTTTTTTGCTATAACATCCCTTAATCTTCTATTGGTACATCACCTCGGCCACCGGGCATTATAAAAGGCTCCAGCTACGTCAAGAACTACACATAATATAATTTGTTCGTTACTAGATCTCATGTATTTATTGACACATGTAAAACAAAGTCTGTGCCTTTACCTTTTCTGAAGCCATACTGATTCTCATGTGATATTTCTCCGGCTTCCAGAATTCCAATTAGTTTTCTGTTAATATTTTTTAAAATATATTTTACACATCTTCAGTTCTTCCAGGTCAAACTCTATAGAATAATCCTCTTCGGGACATTCATAAATGATCTGTCTCTTCATGGCGTGCACCTACTCCTNACCTACTCATCATCTGCCTAGGAGTCATCTGTCACAAGAGTATGGAGTAAGTAAGTGAGTGAGTGAAGAGATTTGGGCGGCTCTTAACATCGAAGTCTTGAGAGCCGATGAGGGTGATTGAGGTCAGTATAGAGCAGCGCCTGAATTAAACGGCAGAGGAAACGGGAGATCCCCGAGAAAACCCACTGACCAGCAGCATCGTCAGGCACGATTCCCATCCGGGAATGACCCGGCCGGCGATTGAGCCCAGTTTGCCTTTTGTGGAAGGGAGCAGGCTAACCGCTCAGTCACTGCGGCCTCTAGTATGGAGTAGAGAACTCAATCAGGAAGGTGAGTGCAGCTTTGTCCATTAACTTCTATGAATGGCAGAACCATAGATTTCTTCAGCTTCCATGCTAACAGTTTGTATACAGTTACCAATGTGTCTTTATTTCCAACCTCAGATACAAATTCCACCGAAGATTCAGTTTTATTACTTATTATCGTGTGAAGTACGTTTGTTTCTTTATATTGTACTGTCATACAAACATATCGATTTTTTCCCCCTTCAATCTGTTCACCATCCTCCTTTGTTTTCTTAAAGTTTTCCTTTCCTGTTCAAGTTACATATCCCATTAGAAAGGCTGGGGTCTCTATGTCTGGTAGTTTTAAGAGTATCTTCATAGCTATAGTTCATTCAAGGTTACTTCCAACTTTTCTGAAGCCCTGCTTAAATTTTTTTTTCGTGCTATTCCTCCGCCTTATGCAAACAAAGCTTAACCATGACTAGAAAAATAATCCAAAGGGACGATGCACCATATTCGGGTGCACTCAGTGTAAAAATATTTTACACTAGATGTGCTCGCGACTTCACTCGCGTGGACTACATAATTATTGTTTAGGTTTTTTTTTCATAATGGAGAGCTAAAGAAAACTGCCATAGGCATGCGTATGCAAATAACAGAGGTATGGAACCAATCAGAGTAACGCGATGCGGTCGGCAGTGTCTACATAAGACAACAAGTGTCTAGCAAAGTTGCTAGATCGGTTACTGCTGCTACAATGACAGGTTATCAAGATTTAAAAGAGTCTGAACGTGATGTTATAGTCGGCGCACGAGAGATGGGACATAGCATCTCCGAGGTAGCGATAAAATTTGGATCTTCGCGTACGACCATTTCACGAGTGTACCATGAATATCGGGAATCCGGTAAAACATCAAATCTTCGACATCGCTGCGGCCGGAAAAAGATCGTGAACGAACGGGACAAACGACGACTGACGAGAATCATTAAACGTGACAGACGTGCAACCCTTTCTCAAATTGGCGCAGATTTCAATGCTGGGGCATCAACAAGTGCCATCGTGCGAACTATTCAACGGACCGTCATTGATATGGGTTTTTGGAGCCGAAGGCCTACTCTTGTACCGTTGTTGACTGCACGACACAAAGCTTTACGCCTCGGCTGGGCCCGCCAACACCGCCATTGGACTGTTGATGACTGGAAACACGTTGCCTGGACGTGTACGGGTATGAAGACATCCTCATGAATCCATGGACCCTACATGTCAACAGGGGACTGTTCAAGCTGGTGGAGGCTCTGTAATGATATAGGACTAGGGCGTGTGCAGTTGGCGTGAAATGGGACCCCTGATACGTCTAGATACGACTTTGACAGGTGACAGATACATANCTAGGGCGTGTGCAGTTGGCGTGAAATGGGACCCCTGATACGTCTAGATACGACTTTGACAGGTGACAGATACATATGTATCCAGTCCGATCACCTGCACACATTCATGTCCATTGTGCATTCCGACGGACGTGGACAATTCCAGCAGGACAATGCGACACCCCACACGTCGAGAGTTGCTACCGAGTGGCTCCAGGAACACTCTTCTGACTTTAGACACTTCCATTGGCCACCTAAATCACCAGACATGAACATTATTGAGCATATCTGGGATGCCTTGCAACGTGCTGTTCAGAAGAGATCTCCACCGCCTCGCACTCCTATGGATTTGTGGACTGCCCTGCAGGATTCATGGTGTGAATAGCCTCCTGCATACCTTCAGACATTAGTCGAGTCCATGCCACGTCGTCTTTCGGCACTTCTGCGTGCTCGCGGGGTCCCTACACGATATTAGGCAGGTGTACTAGTTTTTTTTTGGATCTTTAGTGTAGATAGATATATGCTACAGCGGGTTTTTTTGTAGGTCTTTTTATTCTACACAATTCTTTACTACGTGGTATTGTTCCATCTTCAACGGTTTAGACAGCGTATTGTAAGAGAGTACGCTAGCAGCAAACTTTTTTCCGACTTAATTCACTATTATTGTCACTGCTTATTCCTTATGTTACTTTACGTAACAAAATTTATACTAAAACGTGTCCAGAGAACATAGCTATGAATATTAAAAAAAACACGTAAACCGGATAAGTGGTTCTCGAGTGATAATCGCACTAACAGACAGACAGAGAGACGTTGAGTTTTATAATATGTATAGAAAAGATAAAAGATCTGTTTCTTACTAGGCAATACCAACACACCTATTTTATTCCTATCTTTATTCGCATGGTATGTAAATGACATATTATACCGTAAAGATAAAATATAAATAAAATTTAAATATAACCAAATATAGGCTACCTTTATGTTGACAGAAGTATTAAACGCTTGTGATATCTGACATATTTAGGAAACAACCGAATACGACATTTATAGAATGATTTTTCAAAGATTTGATTAAAAAAGTGTGAAGAAACTGTGAATAAACTATATTTCTAATAACATACGTGAAAAATTTACTCTCTCATTCAAATCTTTACTGCGCTACTCCTCTCCATTTTTTCGAATCTTCTTAAACAAAACTCAGTCGAACTTGGCCCAATCTGCATTATTGTGAATATACCTCACCGCTTCATCAATGTCATCCACAAGAACATCTCTTTTATCAGTTGTTATTTCATAGATTATCAGTTTATGATAAGTTGCACTTTACTTTGTGACCATCCAATTCTGACATATTCTTTGGCTCTCCCATTTACAAGTGTCACATAAATATATGTTTCACTTGCATGTGCTTGTGAGACACATGTAGGCAATTCCCCATGAACATTTGCGATTTAAATTTCGTTTGGAAGTATAAACTAACTTGTTCTCCAGCTTCATGTGTAATGAGAGAGTGCCAGAGTTCTGACTTGGCAGCATTCAGATCTGCTCCAATCACGAACGGTCCATTCTGCAGAATATCACTATAATTCCCCATATATTCAGATATTCTTGAGTCTAATCATCAAACTGGAAATAAGAGGACAAAATCCAAAACTGCAATGATCCGTTCATGATCTTAGCACACGAATGATTCATATTTAAAATACTTGTTAGAAGCATCACATACAATCAATTTTCGTCCTCAATATTCCCACCTGTGGAGACACTACATCTGTGTATGCTCTCCCTTTGAGTCCAACAGTTTCTTCGAATTGAACATATGGTTCCTGAAACAGTATCAAGTCCAGTCTCTGCTCCACAACTATCCTGTTTAGCTCATAGGTCGCACTAACTCATTTTTGTAGACATATTTGGCCACACATTATCATATTATCATATTTTATGGCATAGTTCAGACGAGATATGCTGACAGAGCCCTCTGATTCTATAGAGAGACCTTGCAATAAACTCTATGGTCGTAATTCAGATTCCTCTTTTTGCATTTATAGTTTTTCTCTGAATAATTTTTATCTACCTCTTTTGGACGATACCAAAAGTTATGCCCTTTTACAGGGCATCTTAAACATGCCAGTTCTGCATTGAATTTCTTTGCAGTGTGAACACATTGGTGGCATTTGTAACATCGGTTTCTCGAGATGTGATGTCTAACTCGAGAAGTTTCATATCCAACATACACTGTGCCCACTTCTGTCATCATTTCAGAAGGACAGTCTGAAAGATAAGGTAAAATTAATACTACATGCCTTTAAACTGCAAGGGAAGGGAGTGGAAGTACCCTCATCTGCCAACAGCCTCATGTCGGGTTGAACGTGTATTAGGAATCTGATGGTACNGGACAATTCCAGCAGGACAATGCGACACCCCACATGTCGAGAGTTGCTACCGAGTGGCTCCAGGAACACTCTTCTTACTTTAGACTTTTCCATTGGCCACCTAAATCACCAGGCATTAACTTTATTGAGCATATATGGGATGCCTTGCAACGTGCTGTTCAGAAGAGATCTCCACCGCCTCGCACTCCTATGGATTTGTGGACTGCCCTGCAGAATTANGATCTCCACCGCCTCGCACTCCTATGGATTTGTGGACTGCCCTGCAGAATTAATGGTGTGAATTGCCTCCTGCATACCTTCAGACACTAGTCGAGTCAATGCCACGTCGTCTTGCGGCACTTTGCGTGCTCGCGGGGTCCCTTCACGATATTAGGCAGGTGTACCAGTTTTTTTTGGTTATTTAGTGTAGATAGATATATGCTACAGCGGGGTTTTTTGTAGGTCTTTTTATTCTACACAATTCTTTACTACGTGTTATTGTTCCATCTTTAACGGTTTAGACAGCGTATTGTAAGAGAGTACGCTAGCAGCAAACTTTTTTCCGACTTAATTCACTATTATTGTCACTGCTTATTCCTTATGTTACTTTATGTAACAAAATTTATACTAAAACGTGTCCAGAGAACATAGCTATGAATATTAAAAAAACACGTAAATCGGATAAGTGGTTCTCGAGTGATAATCGCACTAACAGACAGACAGAGAGACGTTGAGTTTTATAATATGTATAGAAAAGATAAAAGATCTATTTCTTACTAGGCAATACCAACACACCTATTTTATTCCTATCTTTATTCGCATTGTATATAAATGACATATTATACCGTAAAGATAAAATATAAATAAAATTTAAATATAACCAAATATAGGGTACCTTTATGTTGACAGAAGTATTAAACGCTTACCGAATACGACATTCATAGAATGATTTTTCAAAGATTTGATTTAAAAAGTGTGAAGAAACTGTGAATAAACTATACTTCTAATAACATACGTGAAAAATTAACTCTCTCATTCAAATCTTTACTGCGCTACTCCTCTCCATTATTGTGAATATACCTCACCACTCCATCAATGTCATCCACAAGATCATCTCTTTTATCAGTTGTTATTTCATAGATTATCAGTTTATGATAAGTTGCACTTTACTTTGTGGCCATCCAATTCTGACATATTCTTTGGCTCTCCCATTTACAAGTGTCACATAAATATATGTTTCGCTTGCATGTGCTTGTGAGACACATGTAGGCAATTCCCCATGAACTTTTGCGATTTAAATTTCGTTTGGAAGTATAAACTAACTTGTTCTCCAGCTTCATGTGTAATGAGAGAGTGCCAGAGTTCTGACTTGGCAGCATTCAGATCTGCTCCAATCACGAACGGTCCATTCTGCAGAATATCACTATAATTCCCCATATATTCAGATATTCTTGAGCCTAATCATCAAACTGGAAATAAGAGGACAAAATCCAAAACTGCAATGATCCGTTCATGATCTTAGCACACGAATGATTCATATTTGAAATACTTGCTAGAAGCATCACATACAATCAATTTTTGTCCTCAATATTCCCACCTGTGGAGACACTGCATCTGTGTATGCTCTCCCTTTGAGTCCAACAGTTTCTTCGAATTGAACATATGGTTCCTGAAACAGTATCAAGTCCAGTCTCTGCTCCACAACTATCCTGTTTAGCTCATAGGTCGCACGAACTCATTTTTGTAGACATATTTGGCCACACATTATCATATTTTATGCCATAGTTCAGACGAGATATACTGACAGAGCCCTCTGATTCTATAGAGAGACCTTGCAATAAACTCTATGGTCGTAATTCAGATTCCTCTTTTTGCATTTATAGTTTTTCTCTGAATAATTTTTATCTACCTCTTTTGGACGATACCAAAAGTTATGCCCTTTTACAGGGCATCTTAAACATGCCAGTTCTGCATTGAATTTCTTTGCAGTAAGAACACATTGGTGGCATTTGTAACATCGGTTTGTCGAGATGTGATGTCTAACTCGAGAAGTTTCATATCCAAAATACACTGTGCCCACTTCTGTCATCATTTCAGAAGGACAGTCTGAAAGATAAGGTAAAATTAATACTACATGCCTTTAAACTGCAGGGGAAGGGAGTGGAAGTACCCTCATCTGCCAACAGCCTCATGTCGGGTTGAACGTGTATTAGGAATCTGATGGTACGTGGCCTACTCAACCTCTACGGATGCACAAAGTAGTAAGTATCATTCGCAGAAGACCGCATCATTGCAGTTTCTCTGGAACTAGGCCTACTTTATAGTCTCTCATGTCTCCCAGAAGCACCATTCAGGCAGTGTAGGAAATTAGCCAACAATAGAACTGACAGGAAAAAATTTAAATGTTTCGCCTCCTCCTGTGCACCCCTTGCCTGATGAAATAATGTAAGGCTGATCCTAACAAGGTGTGTTGTGCTGTAAATTACTGCAGCTGACACGGGGTTCTTAGTAACCATAAATAAAATAAAAATAAATGCGTGAGTGAAGAAAAGTTTCTCTGTTAATTTTAATATTGTTAAAAAAATTGAAAACAGAGAAAAATAAGGTTAGCACAGCGTAGTGTGCTGTAACAGTCTGGCACGTTTTTGAAAATAAAAAAAAATTGGACAATTCAGAACTTGGAAAATTGAGCTACCGGTAATCTTAGTTTAGGAATTACACTTAAAGACGCTAGCCATGCTCAGTAGTATGGATAATGAGTAACTTACTTGGAGTGAACATTTTCCGGACGAAGTTTCTCTTTTCGTTCTTATTCATGACACTTTCAAAAATGACAAAGCACGGGTAGCTACCAACTTTTGTGGACTGGCTTACTGTGGGCTGTCATTAAAGATGGCGGACGGGTCATTTCATAATTTACGTAACATCTGAACCTATTTTTCTTTACATGTTTCACCCAAAAAAGCAAACGCAATCATTTTAGTAGCACAAAGCCTGTCTCCTAATTTACGCCAGCGAAGAAAAATTTCGAAGAAGAAAATTGCAATACAAAAACAGTTCAAAGTGCTGATCAACATGTCAAGGGCGGTGGACTTTCTACCTCAAATAATCGTCCTTTGTGTTTTCGGAAAACTGTTCAAGGTACTGACAGAAAATGCACATGTATTATTTGCTGTTGAATAACTAGGAAAGAAGAAGATACCGCATTTCTTTACCTAACACCAAAAANTGTGGATGGCCCTCTCACCCTTCCTCGCTAAGTTCTGTAAGAATTACTAAAGCTCTTATTGAAATATGTGGGGGAACAATTCGAGAATAATGCTTTTGTACCACCTTTTTTGACCTATTAAATTGTATAAATTTATGGAGTGTTGTTTACTACTATTATAAAAAAGAACTGCACGACAGTATTTGACTTATATATTCGGCAAAAGGTATTATTTTCGCATTCGTAGGATAGTTATAACAGCTCTGCCTGCATTATTCATGTACGTAGGTTAGGTTTCACTGCTCCTTCAGTAATCTTCCTTCCACCATCCTCCCCACAAGTTTATACTGTTCTCGTCTCATAATGTTACTAGTGACTAATGGCAAACGTTCGTTAATCTCCGGAGAATACNCACAAGTTTATACTGTTCTCGTCTCATAATGTTACTAGTGACTAATGGCAAACGTTCGTTAATCTCCGGAGAATACAACATGTTTCTGAAAGGTGTCCACAAACTCACACAAGTTGTTCCTGGTCGAATAATATTAAGCTCAATTTATGGCACCCTTGTTCCGTCTCAATTATTAATAGCTGAACAAGATCTCAGATATGGAATACAAGTAAATTATGTGGTATACTACGTATATTACTTGAATTAAAGGTACTAAGTTTTGTATGACGTTTAATTGAAACAAATATGCGGTAAAGTGGCGGTATTATGCGTTGCGCCTACCACCATTTTGTAAGAAAACTTTCCATTAATACACGTAGATAGTTAACATTGTGATGTGTGTTTGAGTCATCGCTGTACATGGATTTTTGAAAGTTGTCACGATAATTGCTGCATTAATCATGTTTGTAAACAGTTTATTTTTACACCCTACAAGCATTTTTAACACGTAATTTTGAAGCAATGTTTTTGTATGAAATAAAGATTCTTTGTTTGATAGCTGTCTTGTCGAAGACTGATATATTAAATTAGTTTTATTTTCTGTTGCACGATAATGCATTTTCGTTGCAAATAAAACTTTAAATTTTTTAGTTGCATATACTACCAGGGACAGGATACTTTACTTACCGACAGACCCCAAACGAATGGTGGTGACGTTAAATATAACTGTCACCAAGTCCATAATGTAAAATATGCTAGTATAGCTTCCTTCTTGGAACAGCTAGAAAATATAAAGAGCACTTTCCAAAAAAAAAAAAAATGTTACAGAGATTTATTTGAAAGTGTTCTTGCTATTTTAAAAAAATATTTTTTCTTCTGAAAGGTTATAAAATTAATTTTAAAAGTTATCACAGTGCATTTTTGACATGTCCTCTCGTTGTCAAATGAAAAAACAATAATTATTAACTACAAAGAAAAATATATCCTACTTGAAATAGTTGTATGGTTGAAGCTTAAACTTTCTTCCGCGAAATCATCGTTGTTAATAGTTTCAAGTAAGAAGAGTTAAAGAGTGATGGATTCGTTATAGTGTTAGATAGGACTGAAACACTGATATATTGAAGTTTCGAGATTGACTTGCGCCACAGCTCTTCATAGATCTCACTTACGGCACAATATATGGAAATAAATAGTCTAATTTTAACAACAATGTAATAATGTGTTTTGAATGAGTAAGGTGGTGAACATTATTGTGCCAAGACTACATGCTCAGGGATACTTAACGCTTGTAAATGAAAAATTTAAGTCAATGCAAATTTATTTAGCTCTTTGTGACGTTTTTTTACAAGAAAATAAATGTTCACTGAAGGAAGCCCATCCTAAGAAGGTCAAAGTTATTTAAGGGATTTTCTGGAAAAATTTCGTATTTCACGTAACCTTCACATTCAAACCTGTGCTGTGATATTCTTCTCTTAAATTAATTGCATTGTCTTTTGAGCTATTTGTCTGATTATTTCAGCTATTAATTCTAACGTAACATTGTAATAATAGATGATTCTGCTCTATCCGACACGAGATAAGAAAATGAAACTATCTTCACGAATAAACATGTTTACGGTAACAAAGTCCTCATAGCATGCCTGCGGTCAAATATGCAGTGTGCAGGATATTAGCTCTCGTGTCGAACATTCTTATTGTCAGGAGGAACTGTTTTTATAAATACATATAACTGTTCTTATATGAAAAGTTTAATTTTACTGCCAATTAATCGAATAATTTTATGTCGTAGGAAATCTTTGGCGACTACTCCGCGTACCACATAGGCACAGTACATGTGTCAATAAGATTAAAATAATTACTTGTCTAATTCAGAATAATACATGATGTACTCTAAATTACTAAGCTTGGATTTTTGACACCCGCAAAACTCTGCAATACGCACGAGACCTGGTGCGCAACCCACACTACAATTGTGTACATTGCATAAATAACAGTTACGCTGGTACAAATAATGTCTAAATATTATGCAGTTACGTACAAATAACCACAAAGCCACATGTATTGAAGTTTATCATAACTCTAGTTATAATGTCACAGCGACTGTAGCGTGGAGTTGTTTCTAGTTCTAAAACAGTTGTCAGTCTAAGGTAACATGGTATGTGACTTTAGACTAGACTACACACACAAATGCGCTACTTAAAAAACCTTCTTTAACAGTAACAACCTTTGCGTACAGATACATCTAGGTATCAATGTGCCTACTTCTAACATCAAAAACTGAATGTACGAGACATCACATAGTATGCGGGTCACAGGAATTCATGCACAATACAACAGCTTTGCTTCAGAAACACAGGCCAATATATGCAACAGACGACAATAGAAAATACATCTCTCTAAATTAAAAAAAGGTTTTATCAGTACGTCGCTCGTAATTTTTATTAGTGCAGATAGAAAGAGAGATTACTTCTATTATCATCTGAAAAAAAGGAGGTTTTAGCAGCAAGATAGGTTTGGAACGTGTGAGAACAGTCAAAGCAAAATTCCTACAGGAGATCTACGAAGGGAAAGGGACTATCAATGAATTGTCGAGTACATGCCTTTAAATGTGTGTTCAAATAATTTAGTAACTATACTTTACCGTTATTTAATAGTTACAAGGATTTTTAGACTAGCAGTTTACCATATTTAAAAGGTTTTCCAGTTTTTAATCATTAGCTTACTTAACATTATGAAGTTAGTGTTATTTGGTGATTTAATCGAAGTATTGCAATTAAGAGGAAAGACAAACGTGCAACATCGTAAGCACTGTTTTCTGGAAGTATCATGCACAGCAAAATTACGAACAAGCACAATTAAAAAATCACGCACGATTTACTAAGAGGGAAAAAAATGTATCTTATAACTTAGAAATATGTAATTTCAATAAGAGAATTGTTTACATCAGAGTTTTATTTTAAATGTCGGCCGCATCTGAAAAAAAAGGTCTTACAGTTAACAGGAATTAATTAGACAGCAAAGAAAGTTTGACAAATATTGTTTATTTAGAGTGATATCAGGACGATATGTTGTTAAATCAGAGCTGCGAGAAAAAGTTTATTTTTTATACCTTTTACATTACCTAAAAAAAATGTGCCGGTCGGAATTAGGAAACGAGATGCTGTTCGAAGGGTCCCAAAATAATTCTAAATACATACAAGGAGGAAGAAGAGAGGATGACGGAGGCTGAAGGAGAGTTAAGTAACGTGGAAAAGAACATAAGAAAAAACCATGGAGGCAAAAGGCACCACGTACTTGGAGCTTTAGTTGGATAGGGTAGGTTCAGTCCGTGCGCCGAGAAACTAGAGCAGTTTAGTAGCTTGGTCGGCTGGTCGTTGGATCCTTGAGGAAGCACTGGGCGAAACACACGAGAACACACACTTGTTACCATGGCTCGCAGCTCAATCGTTCTCGCACTCTCCTCCCTCCCCTCATTATGTTGTGGATACACACGTTCGCCGCTCCGTACATTGTAGCACAACTGCTCACCTGTCTCTGGAAACCGAGACGGTGTTACGACACCACACATTACTTATATATATAGGCTGTTCACAGTCAACTTAGAACTTTTGAAAGCCCTGCTTAAGATTTACTTGTATGCACACTGTGTATTCTTCCACCATATGAAAAATTTACGTTGCAAAGGACCAGATCATTTTATTCATGCGTCGGCCAATTGAAACCTGAAATTATTATCAAAGTAAATAGTTTACAGATTTAATCATCTCTACACTTATATGCGTTTAAAAAACAAAAAGCAAAATAAATCATTTCAGAATTCACAAATGTTTACCTAACACTTTTATTTCANCCACCTGTCTCTGGAAACCGAGACGGTGTTACGACACCACACATTACTTATATATATATAGGCTGTTCACAGTCAACTTAGAACTTTTGAAAGCCCTGCTTAAGATTTACTTGTATGCACACTATGTATTCTTCCACCATATGAAAAATTTACGTTGCAAAGGACCAGATCATTTTATTCATGCGTCGGCCAATTGAAACCTGAAATTATTATCAAAGTAAATAGTTTACAGATTTAATCATCTCTACACTTATATGCGTTTAAAAAACAAAAAGCAAAATAAATCATTTCAGAATTCACAAATGTTTACCTAACACTTTTATTTCAATGCTAGGACGTGGAACTACTTTCCCTCAGTCGTTGCCAACACTACTGGGCTCATGCCAATCAGTCTGCCTGTTTAAAATAGGAAAGTGCAGTGACATTTTTCATAGGTTGATTTCAAAAGGGCTCACTTAACCGTGAACAACCGTTACAGGGGTGAAATAGCCGCCCATACTGCAAAATCCAACCCCACACGCCAGCAAAATGGTTTCATTGACCAGCAGCATATCGGAACTCTTTTCGCCAATCAGCACCTGGTAACTTAGTTACCAACCGGCAGCCTGACCAATAGCGAACCTTTTGCAACACGCGGTAGCCAATTAGACAGAAGGCCTTGCACAGCCAATCAGCTAATGCGTACGCCCACAACACATACTCTGTGACGACACTGTTGTTACCATTGCTCGTCTCCCATGTACGTATGCACATTGTATTTTTATGAGCACACACGTCCCACGATAAATGAGATCTTAAAGGTTGTTCATGATAAACTGAGCACTTTTGAAAGCCCCGCTGAACATATATTTGTAAACGCATTGTGTATTCTTCCACCATNGGCAGTGACATTTTTCATAGGTTGATTTCAAAAGGGCTCACTTAACCGTGAACAACCGTTACAGGGGTGAAATAGCCGCCCATACTGCAAAATCCAACTACACACGCCAGCAAAATGGTTTCATTGACCAGCAGCATATCGGAACTCTTTTCGCCAATCAGCACCTGGTAACTTAGTTACCAACCGGGAGCCTGACCAATAGCGAACCTTTTGCAACACGCGGTAGCCAATTAGACAGAAGGCCTTGCACAGCCAATCAGCTAATGCGTACGCCCACAACACATACTCTGTGACGACACTGTTGTTACCATTGCTCGTCTCCCATGTACGTATGCACATTGTATTTTTATGAGCACACACGTCCCACGATAAATGAGATCTTAAAGGTTGTTCATGATAAACTGAGCACTTTTGAAAGCCCCGCTGAACATATATTTGTAAACGCATTGTGTATTCTTCCACCATATATAAAATTAACACTTTCATGGGCCTCGTCACATTACTTATGCGTCGGTGAAGTGAAACTGTAGAATTATTAGATAGGTAAATATTACACAAATGTGCTCATTCTTACACAGATATGTATTATAAAAAGAACATAAAGCTAAACACACCATTTCGGTATACCACATGTTTACCTAATACTTTCAATTCACCGTTAAAACATGTAATTACTTTCCCTCCGTCGTTACCAACTGTACAGGGCGCATGCCACTCAGCACGCCCGTTAAGATAATGTAAGTAGGCGCAGTGACATATTTCAAGGGTTCATTTTTACAGTACTCGATTAACCGTGAACAATCTATACTGTAAAGGACGGAGAAGTGGCTCATCAGCATTCTCTGGGACTATAGGCTATTCATGGTAAAGTGAGCACTTCTGAAAGCCCTCTCATTTGGAATAATCAATAAATATATTTTATTTTAGCTTTAGACGTTAGTAGAATGATTATAGGGAGTTTGGCACAAAGGGATGGGGAGCGTCGCGTCGGAGATGTTCATGCTTTGTCATTTTAGTCGGTCAGCAGCCATTTTCCCCTCAAAATTTCCCTTTTTTCCCTCAAATGTCTACTTTTTCCCCTTAAAATTTCCCATTTTTACCTCAAAAAAGCACCGATCCCCCCAGTTGCAAAAACGAACCGCAGAAAGGCAATTTTCGACCCATCGGAAGTATTTGGGAGGCTCGCTTCTCGAGGGCAAAGCAGTGACAGCCATATTGGTTTTATAGGCTAGGATATGTCAAATCGATACCCAGGGTCCAGCGTTAGACTTAACCATCAGACATCTTGGTTTTGTCAGCCATCTTATCCACCATGAAAGATGTTGGTGACCTTGATATTGTGACCTTGAATGACCTTGATTCCAAAAAATCGCTTAATACTTTTAAAAATATTATTTCAAAATTCTATAGAAATTTATAACAAATAAGTTAAAACATAATATTAAAAATTTTATTTAAAAAACTTTCATTTCCGCAGGTTCCCTTCCCCAGCTCCATGTTACGAAGACAACTGGCCCTCCTCCAAACAATCACTTTATCTTAACATTCCCTTCCCCTCCCAATGTTTATAATTGGTTAATTAGTCAGGTGTTATGGCCAGATGACCGACACACCCTCCATCCTCCCGCACAGCAACTGTACTCGGATGAGTAAGGCATTGCACAGCACTTCCTCCTCTTCTGTTTTTCAGGCTATTCAATGTTCTTATTGCCATACTCTGTATTCTACCGGTTTTCTTGGTAAAGCCGGTCTTCGCCAATCAAGGATATTCCGAATTCTTACATTGAAGCCTTTATCAGAATATCTCCTCATGGGTCCACGGAAAGCTCTTCTCGCCACTGATATTTTCCCAGCCTTTTTCCAATTTCGGTGGCGAACTCATTCCATATAACTAGTATATTTGCCAAATCCAAGTGATCTCTTGCAGCCATTGCCTTATGTCTTTCGTTTTCAAGCACTTGGTGATGACGTGCTACATTGTGTCATCCAATCTATACACATCGCACAGCAGTGACTCCACCAACCGCAGACTATGAAGTTTGGTCTTGAAGTTTCCGTGGCCAGTGTATATTTGTACACTGTAATGGTTGAGAGTGTTCCATTCCATTTCAAGTCTGTTTTCTACATTCTGTAACAGCTCGTATGTGACTCTCCCTTTCTCAGATGTTTCCAATTCTTCTTGCCACTTCCGGAGAACTTCGTACATTACCTCTTGTTTTTCTATCTTCGATAGTCTGCCAGTCTGTGATCACTCCACTGCAATGCCCCTGTATCTAACCAGTTTATCCACTGGAACACTCCAGCCAAGACAGGAAGTGACTCATTGGTCACCGTCCTAAATGCCTTAGTGGCAGTCAGCAGTGCTGCCCTTTGAGCACTAATGAGCTTCCTTTAATGACTCACAAGTTTAACTATATTATGACATATAATGGCACCAGATGATATAATAGCCTCGAACACTGCCTTATATATAACTCTAAGTGTTCTAAAATTTAGGCCCAAGCTTGTGTTACCAATACCCCTTAATCTCTGAAGACCACCGCAGCATTTCTGGCGACATAATTTATACGCTTCAAGAAACTCATATTTTCATCCATAATGACTTCCAGATATTTCATCTCATGCTCACACTCTACCCAGTCTCCACTAAAGCGTACAGTCGCCGGCCTCTGTAATTTCCCTTTCAGCAGCGTGGTCTTCGTCTTAGAGGTGGATAATTGTAGTTTCACTTGTTTGGACAATGTCCGAATCTTCTCCATTAGAACTTCTGCCATCTCTTCAAGCTGCCACCTTACATTTCCTGATATGAGTATGAGGCCATCATCTGCATAGCTGAAGGCCACACACCCCGGCGGAAGACCCAATTCCAAGAATCCGTCAGAGGACATTCTATAAGATCGGCCCAAGGACCGACCAATGGGGATATCTTTGTGAACCTTTTCTTCACTTGCACATTCTGGGCAGATTATGTGCTCTCTCTGTCTGAGAAGAAGTCCAAAAGTATTCTGTATATGTTCGTTGGACATCTCTTCCTCTTCAGATGGTGCATTACTTCCAACCACCTGGCACTGCCAAACACTCCTGCTATATCCAAAAACACCTTAAGAATATACTTTGGCTGACTTATTCACATATTTAATTAGCTCAGAGAATAGTCTGTACCCATTCATTTGCGGAAACCATATTTTTTCTCGCTGAGTGTTCCTTCTGCTTCCAAAGTTATTGTGAATCTGTTTATTAGATTATCATAGACTTTGTCAAGTACCAGAAGCTAGGTTAGAGGTCGGTAGGATTTTGGATCTTCAGGATCCTTCTTGCCTTCCTTTCGCAGGATCTGCAGACTTCCCTTCTTCCATGGGATCGGAAGCACGCCAGAGTTGAGATTGCCATTGTAGATATTCAGCAATTCCTGTTTTATTCTTGAGAAGCTTCTTTTTAATGATTTATACCCCCAAACCATCATAGCCTGGGGCTTTTCCATTCTTCAATTGGTACACCACTGATGTTAGCTCTTCCATATCAAAAACTGGTGCATCAGCTTCCTCAGAAATTTCACCCATTTACTGCCTCTTCCTGATGTGCTCCTCTCCCTCATTTTCCTGGGAGTCATCTGGCAGGAATGCATGGAGCAATACTTCCATAGACCTCTGGAGGTTAGTGCAAGTCTCACCATTTACCCTTATGCTCAGTGGAAGTATTACCTTCTTCATTTTGCCAGCTGTAATCTCGTAGACCACACTGAAAGGATCCTTGTTACCCACTTGTGAAATGTAATCTGTTCTTGACTGCACCTTTTTCGACTTAACCCTGTTGACGTAAACCTTCTTATTTCGCTTAAACTAATGAGCGAATAGTTCTCTCTCCTCGCCCCTAAGGCTGTGAAGTCGTCTCCTGTCTCTTCTCACTTGCTTCCTCTCATTCTTCAATTCCATATCACACCATGATATGTTCGGAAGCCCTTGGATTGTTTTTCAAAAAATTTCCTTGCAGATCTCAGTGATGATTCGAATGATTGCAGCTACTCTTTCTTCTATATCCACTCCATCCAGCAGCAATTCTGGACATCTTCTCAGCTTACCCAACAGGGCCTTGTCGTATTGTGGCCAATCAGCTATTCGGTGTACATATCGTACCTCTTTTCCTATATCTGGCACATAATCAACATTTCTTCCTCCATGTCCATTTTCATAGAAAGTCTATGATCACTCGTACTTTCCTCCAGCACTCTCCAGTTGCTGGTATGGTATTTGGCCTTCCCATTTACAACAGTAATGTCAATGTATGTTTCAGTACAATGTGTCAGCGAGACTGATGTTGGCAGTTCACCTACGACATTTGCAAAATCCTAGTAATTTATTAAAATAAATTAGCTGATTGTCTCGCCTGATTCGTCTGTGTTTGGCGAATGCCAGAGCTCGGGCTTCCCATTAACATCTGCACTAATTAACAAGGGTTTTTCCCTTAACAAATCGATCACCACTTCCCATCTATCCAAATGGGTTTGTGTGTCAACCCCAAACTGAAAGTATGAGGACATAATCCAGCATTTATTTGTTCCCTTGATTGCTTGCACACATACATGATGTGTGTTAGATATACTGGTCATCATCATCACATGCATGTTCTTGTTTGTCCTCAATACTCCAGCCTGAGGTTTGAACCCTTTAGTCTACACAGTGTCATTAAGCCTTGTTACCTTGTCAAAAGGCACATGTGGTTCCTGAAACAAGACCGTACCCAGCTTCTGCTCCACCACAATCATGTTCAGCTCAGCAGCCACTGCCACCGAACTTTGCATATTTAATTGCCTGCATATATGATATTGCAGTCCATAATCGACCATGACGATTTCCACCAAAAGAAACTTCTGATATGCTAGACAGTCTCTGGAGTCCACTTCTTGATCTTGTCCTTGGTTTCTATGCTGGTAGTCCTTTCTTTGTCTGGATAAACCAGCACCAGATTCATATACTGCTATGGTTTAATTTCTTTATCCTTTACAATTTGGGCATAGCTCTTAATGCCTGGCATTCCTCTCACCAAGTTTTCCCAATTTTTCTCTGGAGGTACCCTCACCATGGGTCTCCATTTGTTGCACCTAGCCAACTGATTTCACATTTTCAATCAGTACTTTGTCCAGCAGGCTCTGTAAATTATTGACCTTTGGTACCAACCAATTTTCCTGAGAACTTGTAATTTTAGAGTTTATACTTAGAAGCCATTCCGTCAAAGTGGACACCAATTCCTTAGCTTCATTATGTGTCTGATTGATACTTGTTTCAATATTCTTGACAAAGTTGCCTGTGTCCAATAAGCCACTCCGGCTCTCATTTTCAGGCTGAATAAACTGCAGATGCTTCCCTGACCTGGACAATTTGGAGCCTTTTCTGGTCCCAGGTCTTTCTTCAACCATTTCCGTATGGTGTACACTATCAACTACCAGTATTTGTTCTATGGAAGGCCTTAAAGATTTTCCTTGTTGCCCTGCTCTTACAAGCTCTTAAGCCTTCCTCGTTGCTATACATAGGTCATCTTGTGACTCTACTTCTTCATCTGAACTTTCTGAGACAGACTTATCTTGTTCTCTTGGGCGCACTACTAGTATAGCATCCATATATTCATGGTTATATTTTCTGCCTTCTGATCCTTGTATGCCCTCTTCTTCGTCCCCCCCTTTATCATATATCTCTGCCATCCAGATGTTGACCACACTCCTTTCTATGCCACTTATTGCGTACCAGATGGCGCTGTTGGCACGTTCCATATTGGATTATGTTTTCTACACAAAGGTGGCATCAATTTATTGATTATGCAGCCTGCTATCGGCCTGTACCGAATGGTGACATTGATTATTACTGCAAAGTATTTATACTGCCATATCTTTTTTTCTAATACAATTATTTTTATTAATTTTTTTTACATAAAGCAGTGGTATTTTAAAATAAATAAAATGCAACATATTTTTTACACAAAATTTACTGTACACAAAATCAAATATACATAATCAGCAAAAAAATTAATTAATTTTATTTGTGGTCTTAGAAAAGAGTTTGAAAAATTCGGGTCGACTAGGAAGATTGTGTGTCTACTTGTAGGCACCCGATTTCTGGTCCAAGGATGAGATGCGCCATTTTCACAGCAGCTGCACATTCCTCAGTGCGCAGGCCCAGTCAGGTCGCAGACATGACGATGCGAAACGCCATACATTTTAAAGTGTTTGCGAAGCGAAGGACATTCATACTCAGCTTGCATGTCTATAATCCCCACTTCAAATTTACACAAGTCGCTAAGCAATTTTTCTGCTCAGGTCCTGCTATTTAAATAGAAGCCTTTGGACACTGCATCAGCAAGTAGCTCAGCATATTTCGAATCTGATTGTATGGAATCATGACTTCGTCCCATTCTAGTCCATGTACTTACTCAGCCAGGTGTTTGTTTTCTTGCTCTTCTCATCCAACAGTTTCCAGGGATATGGAGGTCGGAAGTTGCGGGTTCGTGTTTTACTATCATTGTCATAGGTCACTGCGATGTTCTTAATCACGAAACCATTTTGGAACTGGAAACCCTGCAGATTACACTACATCTCTTGAAGTTGATGGTGGTCGAAGACTACTAAACAGTTGTAGTGAGTGAAAAGTTACATTTATATATTCTCAGCTGCACTCACGACCGTACTTTGATGATCTTATCTCGGCAATTGTATGATACAAGCCGGTCGTGAAGTATCAGGCAGAATGCGTACGTGTTGACGGGAATATTTCCATGTGTAGTGAATTCGATTCTGCAGTCGATTACATTGAAGGTAATACCCTCGTCCTGTTTACTCACAGCGTTTACCATAAACATGGCCAAACTCTTGAAAGTATCACGGCTCAATATCGATGTTTGGGGGTGTCCATAATATGCATTTTGGAATTGAGCATAAGTTTAATATGCCAGCAGGTATAGGCAATTTTAAAAGTTAATGTTCACGTCAACATACGGATAGATTTAGGTATTCAAAAATATTTTCACATTTTCTATTTGGAATGTGTCGAACTGCGAATGGCTCACTCTCACATTGTGCTGTCTCCCGGTTTGTAGCCCAGCGATGATGTACCGCGGTTTCTCGGAATCAAAGCTAGACTTTACCATCCAGTTGTGTGCTGGCTTGCAGGCAATCCGGGGTGTGTATCCACACACCAGGACCTGAAAGCCACATCTATGTTTTTGCCGTCTTCCACATTCTCTAGCATCATTATAAGTTCAGCAGTGCTCAACTTCACATGAGGCAGCATCCATTCGATAGACTGTAGTTTCAGTTCCAATGTCTCCATATACTGTCCCACACCCAAGATGATGTCTGCATATGTATTAGCTAGAAAAAACACCAGTTCCTGCTTCGAATTGAAGATAATTCGTTTGTAGTCTTCGGCAAATTCCAATAGCATGAAGAGCGGGATGCGCACTTCGAACTTGCCTCCAGAGTATATAGAAACACTGTAGTCACCTTTGATTCCCCAGCCTGTCATCTTAGCCGCAGATAGCTCATTATTCGGCATGAGCTAAAAGTAATTTTTTATCGTCGAGGTCATGTCCACATCTCGCGACTGGTCCACCTCGACACTGTTGAGAAAATACGTGATGCGATCGATCAGGTGAATAATTCCATTGCTTGTTATTTTCGTGGATGCCAGGATGGACCCGTCTTATTTCGTTAGAGTCCCCCTAATTCGCAGGAAAGACTGGAAAGGAAGAGAGCATATATAATGCTGTTGTATCGCTATCCGAACTTCCTATGGTATTTTGTATGGTCTGATCAGAAAAGTGTGATACACATGAAGTTCCACCTTCGTTACGCTGACTCCAAAAAAGGACCAGCTCTTAGATATTTAGATAATCTTCCATGACTTTGAATCCGAGACTGGGGAGGAAAACCTCAACTATATGTTAACTCCTTGGAGACCTGTGGTGTAGTGATGGGAAGTTTTGCATGAGACTATTTTATTGCTTCTGGTGGTCATAAATGTTATTCCTCGCGACCCAAATCCAGGCATAGGGTGATTTCTTTGTTTAGACAGTTTACCAACTCTCTGTGCTGGTCGACGACTGATAATACCACCTTGTGTGCTCTCTTTGTGACGACCGGATTGTAAATACAGTTTAAAACCTGGAGGGACCATACGCGAAAATTTGGGCAGCGTATTGCTCGGCCTGTCCTTAATGTATGTGCCACTGGCCAAATTGCACTTTATTCATATCACGTTGACCGGCAAGATGTTTGCAGGCAGCTATGACTCGTGTGTTTTGCCAGTTTCGTAGATGTGTGGCTCAAACCCCAGCATCGTTCCGATAGTATCCAGTTCCGTAAAATCGATCTCTTTACTGCACATGATAACACTCTTTAGAATATTGGGATTCCCATGTAGTTCGAATTCTGTGTTTGGCGACAGCTAATCTTCAATGTACCTTGCAATGTCGTCTATTTCATAAGAGTCTATGCTCAAATAAAGTAAAAAAAAGCAACACCTACTAAAACAAAAATAACAAAAATTAAAAAAGAAATTATCTCTGTAGCATGCGGAGCATGGGCAGAGACAGCTCATGGGAAACATTACCACTTTTTATGAAGGTACAGCTTGCAGTTTTTTCATCGATGTTCGGTATCGCATTGTAGGTTTGAAAATCGACAAGGACTATGCTTCATTCCCCCTCCAGGTCGAGTGGCGGAAAATGTACCGCATGCAGCTCGGAGCTACAACCTGTCAAGGTAAGCATTATTGAGATGACTGATGGTTTCCTCATGTTGTATAGCCATTTTATACAATTACTTGTATGAGTGAACCAAGAAGCGAATACACAAATGACCACAGTTCCATGTATTAGGCATCTGCTCTGTTTCGAAATTGTACATTAGTTTGGTATATTTCAAATACTCGTGTAATGCGGGTGGAGGATGCAAATTCCCAAAACTATCACAATAAACTGCATGTTTACCATTTTTTTTACGTAAGCCACCCAGTGAATAACAGGTCTGACTGTCGTGTCCAGATTAATAATGACACTTTCGTATCTCTTGGTCTTAGGGGGCAAAGCATATCTCATAAACACTCTGCTGAAATTAAGTATTTCCATTTTTCGTACAACGGTTCCAAATCCACGTTTGTGAGCAGTCGTTTTGGTAGAGATTTCATTAACGCTTCGTCCTATTGCATCGCTTTTGCACATTTCCACCCCCTACTGGGTATGGCTTTAGATAGAGGCCTTGGCCGTTTTTTTACCCTTGGCGATAGTTTCCATATTTGCATTGCGTCTTTGGGCCTCGGACAACTGTTTCTGTTCGTTCGATGCTATGTTGACGGCTCGAACGATACCACTCGCCGATCCTATTAGGCCCCCAAGGGCTCAGAGTGCAGGCAAAATCAATGGAAAAAATCTGCCATAGATGTTTTCTTGGCTTAGCATGCTTTTCTCCCTTTTGTCAGTGCTTTTCGTTTCACTTGTGCCTTTCTCTTGATCTCTGTTCCTATTCCCATTTTAACCTGTGCCTTTATCTTGCTCTTATAACTCATTCCCTTCTTCACCTTGGTCTTCATCACGTTGGATACACCCCAGGTGACTTTTTCTCCGAGTCTAGTGTCTGATGATGTTCTTATCTAGTTGGCCTTCAGTTCAAGTATCTTGTCTGTCTGGTGCCTCGCTTGCAGAGCCTTGTGCTGGGAATAGGCGATGTCGTGCTGCTTGCATGCTTCGTCCAGGGTGTTTAAGCCAGTGTCACCATGTAACAACCTTTTAGCTAGCTTGGTTCCCGGCCTGTAGAACTTGTATCTGGCAATGTGCAACTCGAATGGTAGATTGTTGATCAGCATATCGACGATCCCGCTTCCAGCTACAGTCATACCTCTTCGAGGCATTGCGGTGAACTCAGCGAGGAAAGTATAAATACGCTCCTTTTGTACTTTTGTGTTTCAGTTTCATTTTAGACTTGGAAGAGTACGGATATAACATGCAAATGCTGCATCTGCTCTGTCACTTCTGCGGTACAGCTCTCGGTAGCATGCGTCGACATTAAATAACGACCTGCAGAATAAAGGTTCAAGTAGACTTTTGAAGTCAAAATCGGCCAGAGGCAGATTACTCATAGTGATATTTTGATGAGATCTTCTAAAACTTGAAGCACCGGTTCTCTGCAACTGCAATCAGCACAGCAGTTAGCACCGCACGCACTGCAGTTAGCACTGCATACACCACAGTTAGCATGACATGCACCGAAGTTAGTACTGTACGCACCGCAGTTAGCACCACAGTTAGTATCACATGCACCGAAGTTAGCACTGCATGTAACGCAGGTAGCACCATAGTTAGCACCGCACATACCGCAATATAGGAGTGGTAACATATGTATTATCAAGCAAGATGTAACTCTACCCATATGCATTCATGCTGAAGGTGAAGCTAACTCCCACGAATCGCAGTGCACAGTGCACCGCATCGCCGCAGAACCATAAAATTACGGGGTGGGGGGGATGCATTCTACTAGGCCTGCTGGAAGAAGAGAATGGCCTTTGGTTTGAAAACGTGTACCTATATTAAAAATCGCTCCAGTAACCGAAATACCAACGACTGGCACGAGTACTGCAAGCCGTGGATGCCATGGCTTATTTACCTTGCAGTGAAAACAAATCCGTCGTACCACCGAGTGAAGCACTGCCAAACTCCATATTTATCTTTGATGACATTGTCTGCGAAAAACAAACTTATATTCAAGAGTACTTTAGCATGAGACGACACGCGAACGTAGACTTCGTGTACCTCAGTCAAACTTATTCTAGTGTACCCAAACAGCTGCTCCGCGACAATGCAAACATGTTGGTGCTGTTTCGCATGGACGACATGAATTCACGCCACGTTTACGACGATCAAGTCAATGCGGAAATGAAGCTATCAGATTTCAAAATTCTGTGTACCTTGTGCTGGAAAGAGAAATATAGATGTTTGACGATCGTTAAGGCTTGCCCCTTACATAATGGGAGGTACAGATGGGAATTCGATCAATTCATCGTCGACTGTCGAGAATGAGTTACAGCATATCGAAATTCAGGCAAATTAGTCTCAAACTGCGTTTTCACAATGACAAAGATGGAGGTTTTCTTGTACCAAGAAACGATGGAACTTGTGCTACTGATAGAAGAATAATTAAAAAATTTGGCGAACCCTAACAATCCAAAGATACTGCTACTAAACATTTCGTCCTCGAAACTGGTAATGGCATCATATCGGAACTGGCCAGTATGTTGACTAACAAAACATATTATTTCAGAACTACCTGTCCGAGCTCCGGGCAAAGATGGAGTGTGTGAAGACTGAGATGGTCCACGATATGATGGCCATCGACGAAAACATAACAAGTGTTAAATTGCAAATATCGATAGATTAAATGTGGCATTTGCGCAAAATGAAGAGAATCTGAAAAATATGGAAGGATATATGATATGGACATTTACTACCTCGATTTCCCACCTCGCCACGAAAACAGGTATTCAAAATTACAGCAGCGACATATTGGATGTCTGCAGCGAATGCCTGGTGAGGTCGAAAATATTTTGGCGGAAACCCAAAACTAAACCTATAAAGAGAGCAACAGCAACCATTTTTATTCAGTGCGGTGTCGGACATTGCCAGCGACATGCATAGGACGATACAGTCTATTAGCTCGAAGTATTTGCTCGCCAAGAGAGCCAACATTTCATGCTGCATTATAAATGAATACATTTTTAAGCCCATTACTTGTCGTCTCGATGTACTCACAGAGAGTGATGGAGCACCCGTAGTTGCGAAGACTGAAATCAACGATACTGCTGAGGAAGCGACAACATGATGTACAGACAGATCAGGACGATGGATCGGATGTAGATTTACCACACAAGAAATAAGTATGTTGGAGAGTCTTCAAACCCAATGCTCTGGTTCAACGCTACCTACGCCCATACACATTTCGTAATAATGATACGACAATTTGTTGTATAAGGCATAATGATAAATGTTTCCTTGGTTCTGATGACATTAAGTTTCTACCTGGTGGGATCATCCGAGTTGACGATTACAAGACACGTGGAACCCTTGGGCTTTACGAACTTCTATTTCGCAAGAAGTCCAGGGAGTTTACAGAATTCGACCTACTGGAATACAAGACATTGTTCGAACTCACACATGCACTTTGCCAAGATAATAATCCTGAGACGAAGGACGAAGATCACGAAAAAATCGACATTCTCGCAGACCCGTTCAGGCCTAGCACTGAAAATCGGAGAAGGTCTGAAGAAAATAGACGATGGCAAAACACCGACTATGTATTTTGGGACCACCCGAACGAGCTGGTCGATAGACTACGACTACTTCTCGTTCCGAAAAGGGTTGGAAATGACTACCCCATTAACAAGATAATTTCAATCGTCGAAGAGCTGAAGAAGGGAGGCTTCATAGAATGATTCGATTGGGAATCGCCAATGAACTGCACGCATCTGCGAGACGTAACTACCACCGCCGCAAGGTCGTGATATGTGGGATGAACAACTTTTTTCAAGCCGACCTCGTCGATATTATACCGTATGCTCGGGTCAACAAGGGCTACAAATACATGTTGACTGTCGTCGATGCATATACAAAATTCGCCTTTGCGAGGCCTGTCAAGTCAAAGAATGCACATGATGTTACCAAGGCCTTGGCAGATGTGTTGCGCGAAGGACGGATGCCAACTAATCTACAAACTGACAAAGGTGAGGAATTCTACAATGCAAAATTCAAGGCCCTGATTAATTATAACATAAATCATTATTCCTCATACAGCAATCTCAAAGCTTCTGTCATTGAGAGGTTCAAAAGGACTATGAAGAGAAAAATGTGGATGCATTTCGCGGCGAATGGCAGCTCCGAGTGGTTGGATACAATCTCAAAATTCGTTCGCGAGTTTAATTCTACTATTCATTCTACCATTCGCATGAAGCCCGAAAATGTGAAAAACGACTCCCTGCTTCGAACCTTGTACACTGAAGTGAAAAGAAGGGACCCACACAAGCCTAAAGCCGAAGTTGGCGACCTGGTGTGCATCTCCAAACAGGAAGGCATCTTCGAGAAAGGATCCACAGTGAATTGGAGCCCCTAACTCTTCCGTGAGCGATGTATACACAACTATGCTCTGAGGACCCACTTTCCCGAGAATCTGATAAATGTACCCATCAATGGTGGTTTCTACCCTTACGAGATCCAATCTACAAAATTTTGAGACATATATTTGGTCGAGAAGGTGCCGAATCGATGTAATGGAAGGGCATACGTTAAGTGGTGTGGTTTTCCTGCCTGCTTCAATTCCTGGTTCGCTGAAGTGGCCATCGAGCGGTAAACATCAAAGATTGTAATTATAAACCAGTTTTTCTTATAATTTTGTACATTACAAAATAAAACTTTTAAAAAATATTATTGTTTTATTTATTTTAAAATCCTCCCGATTTATATAAAAAAATTGAATAAAAATAAATACATTTAAAAATAAATTTAGAAATGAATATGACAATTTATGTACTTTGCAGGAATGGTCAATCCCATCATTCGACATGGGCCGATAGCAGACTGCATAATAGAGAAATTAGCGACACCTATGTGTAGAAAATATAATCCAATATGGAGGGTGCCGACAGCAACACCTACACTATAAAAACGTAAACAAATATGTCCGTAACCTGGTGGCTAAACCGATAAATAATACTCTAGCACCACCTGGGTGATGTAAAAGTAAACATATGAAATTCAAGTTGACTGCCTCCAGCAATGTAGAAACAAATGACAAACGAAAAAATTCAAGATGGCTGTATACGATGGAATGAGTATGGATGGTGGCCTGCTGATTGATTAACCAAAGAGAAACTTTGGTAGGGGAGGGTAATGTTAATACAATATTATTGTAAAATATTTTTAATAATGTTAAAAGAATATTTAATTAATGTGTTATAAATATTTATAGTAATTTTTTGGCATTTTATAAATTTTTTTTGTGTTTGAGGTAATTTAAGGTCACAGGGTCAAGGTCACCGACATCCAACATGGCGGAAAATATGGCTAACATAACCAATATATCACATGGTTAGGTCTGACTCCGGAACCTGGATCCTGTGTATCACTTTGGCGTACCTTATGCCTATAAAACCAAAATGGCTGCCACTGCTCTACCCTCGAGAAGCGAGCCTCCCAAATACTTCCGATGGATCGAAAATTGCCTTTCTGCGCCTCATTTTTGCTGCTGTAAGGGGGGTGGGTATGTGCTTTTTTCAGGGAACATCGGGAAATTTTGAGGGGAAAGTGGCTGCTGGCCGACTGGAATGACAGAGCATGAACAGTTCCGACGCTCCGGTCTCCCGTCCCCTTGTGCCAAACTCCCAATAAACATTCTACTGACATTATTTTCGGGGTGGAGTGGATAATACACACCTTATTTATTACTTACATAGGAATATTTATTTAAAAAGGTGGTTAAAGGATTAAAAATGGCTGAAAGGAAAAAGCAACTAGGGCCACAAAAGTGCTCACTTTACCGTGAACGGCTTATACCTAGGGAAACCTTGTGAGATAAACTGTCTCCAAAGCTGATGAACGTAATTTTACGGGCGATCCTCTCGCGTGAAAATCAGGCACGGTATCTGCATTTTCATTCACGTTGGTATAAGGTAACTGGATGGAAAGGAAGCAAGGCACCTAACCTTGGAAGGGAACTACATGAATCCTACCCACGGAGCAGTCAAGAAAGCACCATAAAGTACACAATTTAGTATGTCGAAATCTATCAAGATGTTACACCTTTTTCTGGGATATTTTCTACTGACCTTCACTGTCGACCTGGAAAATCCAAAGTTTTGTGGAGAAAAAAAAAATCCATAACCGAAATAGGCACTCCCGATTTCATCAGGGTAGAAAATTAAATGCACGTTTTGTTGTATAATTTCACGTATTTTCAACAGTGTACAAATAAAACATAAGCAGGAAATTGAACTCGTCATTTATGATGAAACGTACGTTAATAAATGCTATCTATGCTTTCAGACGACAGCCACATGTTTCAGTAAGAACAAACAATGTTTTCCAAAAAATATAAAAAGTCAAAATTTCGTATAGATTTTTTTTTTTTTTGAATTTGATAAATTTTGAACAGGTAGTTTTCCGTAATCTATCCATTAGTTATATGTATCATTTAATAATTTACTCCTACTACTGCTTAATCGAAAATATGAAAAATTTACTTCAAGTTTGTGAGCTCATCAGAAAACCAACAAATTAAGAAATGTCTTGCGCTTTCGCTGTTAGAGCCAGAAAGGCAGTGGTTTTAAGACGTTTTAACGCAATAATGGGATATTGGAAATGCATTTACTAACACTAGAGCAGCTTTTTTTAGATATAGCCCAAGATCAAAATACTCAGGCGTAGTTACCGAATCGCACATTCAGTGCGGTTAGAGAATAAAAATTTATGACTTGCCTTTGTCCACATTCAGTGCTACACCGGAAAATTTAAATTTCATCTTGCATTAATCTTTAACCATACGGAATCTTTTAGTGCAAAACCACGCACGAAAACATCAGACGGAATTACACAACCGGAACATAAGGTTTATAGTATGCATAGTGCAAATTCACGCAAAAATAAAGTAAACCTTGAGAGGATCCCCTGAAAAAATCTTTCATTTACGGAGTAAATACAGGTACGTTACTGCCAGACAGATGTAGGTAGGCGAGGAGTGCTGCTAAATTATTTATATATTTTGAAATTTTAGCTACTGCTTCCCCCACTTTCAAGTACGTATTATTTCAATATGTTGTCTACCTGTACGTATGTTGTGTGTCCAAGGCCCAGAAACACGCGCGTGATAACGGCGACACAGTACGTGACTGCCCCATTATAGTCTTTACGTGCAGGACACTTAACTGGCATGCAGTATTCGCGTCGGAAACTCTCATCTATGCGGTTTTCAGAAGTCATCATATCTCCTTACTACTTTAAATAATCTGTAAAGAGTTTTCATGCCAAAAAAAAAATATTACGCCCGTTTAGCCATTTTTTCCCTCCTCCACTCCACCCCTCCTTTCTCTTTCCGTTCACCTGGAATTTAGAAACGATAATGCAAAATGGAAACAAGTCTTCGGACAGGAAATATTTCTAAACTAATCTTCCTTTCGGCAGCCTGAATAGTTGACAGCCTACAAATAGCTGCTTTAGTTTAATAAACTGATGTACGATTTAAACAATATAATTAAAAATTCCAAAATGATTTAGAAATATGTTTACGTTATGCCTATAAGAGTGAAAAAATTAAATTCGCATAGGTTTACGTTTACCTTACCAATCGTTCATCTCATAATTACTGGAAAGGAAGAGGTATGAGGCGAGAAAGTAACAATCTATGAGGATAATTTACAGAAGGCAAGACTTTTAATTGGAAAGTAATCTCATTATGCAATAAAAGATAGTTCATTTAAGTGTTCGGACCGTATCGAAAAGAATCTTACCCAAAAAGAGGGAGCGTATCTGTTATGCAAATCAATCTGAGAAGGGAAAGTTGTGTCTGATCGGTTCGGCGGCCGTGTGTATCCACTCTGTAGTCCTGCATTACGTATATTAACTCCACAACCAAAAGTCTCCGCTCAGCTGCACAAGCGCTGGCAAAACACATCACTGCCACACTGGAAACACATACGAAAATTACAGAAAAAAAATACTACCGTATTAAATGTAACACATCTCAAAAATCAATTTCGGCAACACGTCCATTGGTTTGATTTCCATCATCTTATCAATATCATAATGTACTTCAAAATTAAATTCACTACAATATACGTACCTATCATTTCAATATACACTTCAATCTGCCACTTTAATTAAAATATGGCCAACTGTCAGTATTGACGAATGACTTCAACAAACAAGAATACCATCTCACAACAGTTGCATTTTGATCTGCGTGAAAGTGATACAAAAGTACACATACAGTCACTCACACATCTACTCATACTGTGGAAAAGAATTTAGTAGAGTTATTAATTTTCGTCACACGTAAATACAGAATATTTTACTTACAGGCAGACAATAATAACTTCAATGCAAGGTTAGTCATAATTACTGCCGGTGTTTCAGAACTTTGCATTAAAATAACCGAGAGAGACACGACACGTAGGGGCACGTCAAGAGAAAGAGAGTATCTTCAAGGCTGTCTTCAAGTTTTTTGATACAGCGCCGTGAAGCTATTGAAAGTTGTCCCGCCAAGGGGCGGCGGTTGTGACGAAACTTTGCACATAGGTAATAGCGTGCCCCCAGAAAATCCCGCGAATAAATTTGAGGACAAGCTAGATCCCAAACACGTCCACCAACACAGTTATTTCTGTTTTTTTTCTCAGTTGGATTACAGTGTTCTGGATCAATATGCAACTCGCAAAAGAACCAGAATCCCGTACTTGTTGGTCTGGGGTAAAACTGACCACTCAGTGGGGCAGAAGCCAGTGACTGTCCCTCACATTGACTCACCCGTGGCTAAGGTTACTTCAACTGCAGGTTCGGCAGATCAATGTTAAAAGTTTGGCAACCAAACATTTTCGCCACTAGGTAAACGCTAGTATCGGCAATGTACCAGATTTTCTCCATTCTCCACTTAAAAAAAAAAAAAAAAAAAAAAAAGGATAGTTGTAATAATTATATTAATTAACTTTTAAACTAAGTAATATATTTATATTTTAATATCCACGTAACTTACAATTTTTATTTAAAGTTACATTTGGAACACCGCGCACCTAGCGGCGGAAATTTTCCCTTTGCCAAACTCTTTCATAAGAAATCTCGTTTTACTCCCAGCCTGAGTAGAATTAACCTTACCCATGGCCTATATAACTGCCAAAGTCGCATGACCAACAGTGCAGAACGTGTTAGTTTACAATTGAATTTTCAACGGACCCACAACTTTATCATTATGAAATACTTAGACTAACTTGAATACATTCTATTTCCATTTAAACTAGGTTATAGGAAGAATAAGAAACATCTAAAAGCACTTTATTACATAAACAGTGTTCTAACCTCAAGTCATCGCCATGTTGTTTATGATAGTGCTATTGGCAGAAAAACAGTCCAGTGAACACGGAGAGGAGTGAACTGCACAGCTCGCATGAACACCGTTATCCCATGTTTCCTTTACAATGGAGTCTAGTCGACATGCCACTGAAGCAGCGAAACTTTCTGGGCCCTGGTAACGGCATTTATAGCACTGCAATCGGTAATAACAGAGATTGTTTTGGCGGTGTAACGAAGGTTTCGAAACAAAATTGACTGTGCCGCATTTCACTTTGTTTCTCATTTTGGTCAACATTTAATAATATAAGACTTTTTGGCCTTGGCTTTGAAGACATGCCGCGTTGGTGGAGCGCTCCAGTGGTTTGGGAATATTCGTTATTTGGGGCCTAATGTCAGAAAATACACTGATGAGATGAGTGTGATTTGTTATATTTGGGTCATGTGTTGCAGTTATAAGAAATTCAATATATGAGTGTGGTTGTTAGGTATGTGATTGTCCAGTAGCCGGTTTACGAGATAATGCCTCGGGACGTATGTCACTCTTTTTGATACATAACGCCGCGAAAATGTTATATACTGCACGTTAAATATTTTTAGAATGTTCTTAACAAGCTAACACAGTCTTGCGACGTCTGGCTGAACTGTTTACTTTGAACGGGTCGATATAAACAGTCAGTATCCCCAGCCTTCACGACTAACCTTTGATGTAGGTAATTAAGGGAGTAAATCAGATTCTAAACTAAGCGTGTCATTGAAGTTTTATGAAATACGTTTTAATCTGCTAGGGATTGTATTGTTAGTAATCTGGTGAAATTACGCGCATATGAATGTAAGCGTATTTATAATCGAAAAATAAATTAATCAAAAGTATAAGAAAACGTTTGTACTATGTGCTGTAAAAACTGTGTCTGGGCAGATTTGACTAAAATTACATCGAGTAAGATTACCACAGAAATATTTTGTAAAACGTTGTATCAATTCGGTTCAGTCACCGAGTTTCGTGACAATTATTTTCATAACTCGTGACAAAGTAGCAGTAGGCCTACTCTCAATTTGCTTGTGCGTAGTTGTGTTGGTCTGTAAAGTATTGTACAGTAAATCGCAAATTTTTTGAGTAGGAATTTCGACACGTCCGAAAATATGCTGGCAGCTGTAATGAATACCGGGCGAAAAAAAAAATATATTTGGTAATATTCTACCGAAAAATAAAACAAAGTTTTTCACTTTAAAGCAATTAAAGTAGCAAACAATTTGTTCTTTATTCCCGCTGATAAATGTTATTAAACATATTTTTTTTTCATTTAACGGTGGCTTAAGAGACACTGTCTTCTGTAAAAAGATATAAACACTCCGCGTTATCTAAAAACTTGCCTTTCAGATGGCGTAACAAACACAACATATTTCCCTACCACTTCTTTTCACCTATAAGAGTTGATCTTAGGCCCAGCTGGTCGCTAATTGTGACACGGTCTATCAATAGCAGAAATGAAGTTGAATTGCTAATATATATTGCACAAAGTCAAGCATGGATACAAAAGTATTTGGTATTTTAAAGGGAAGTAAACAAGTAGTAAATACTGGGCAGGCGTGGCGGTACGCTTTCCCTGCCCCTAGCGATACTGCGCATCTGATCAATGATGTTACACAATTATTCACCGCTGACCACGTTTCAAGTTGCGAACTACAGGGGCGATATCCGAAACCGAGGTCGCTATGGCATTGCCTTCGTAGCACGATATCATTGGTTCGTACACTGCCTAAGTCTTGGATGTGTACCACTTACGGTTGTAATGTTTAAAGTTAGTTGCGCTGTATGATTAATGGAAGCAGAAGACTTAACAGCCTAAGAAAAAGCCATCAGAAATTCACACAAAAGAAGCCAAGGAAGAGAAAAATAAGAGAGAAAAGCCAAATTTTTTCATTTAATGGCCAGTTAAATTACTAGAGCAGAAGGTATATGTGGCAAGAGAACTCAACAGCCATGAACGTCATTCTCTCAGATTTTGTATCGGTTGTACAAATAACCGAATGTGGCCATTAACGTTAACTAGTTTAACTTAAAAGTATTTATGCATGCCACAGCGGAGGCAGGGACACGCATTAAATGAGTACTTTATGTCTCCCACGGGGAAACACTCAGTAACACACCGCAGCCCATCATAGTTAAGGCATTATTCACATCGCATACAGAGAGCTCGAAAAGACACATCATTCCATCCGTGGACATTGGTGCTTCCACACAGCTAACCACTCGTCTTCTTGAGTATTATACGATGAGTTGACTCTTTTGCTGCTTCATAAAAACACCTACCCTGAGGCTCTTTTTATAAGTTTGGTTAAAATGTGAACCGCTGTTATTGTTAGCTATTCGTGTATCACAGCAGGTTAAATACAAACATATTTCTACAAGAGAATTATAATATTATTTAAGAAGAAAATTAAAACTTTGTAAAATTTCTACCTGCAAAATCCCTATTACCAATCAAACGCCTTGTCGTCTTCCAAGTTTCGTTTCACAAAGGACCGTCAACTTATCATTAAGTGCCTGCTTTTATTGTGCAAGAATTTAATCTCAGTGTGTTTGGAAAACGTATAGAAAAATCTCTGAACACACGTTCAACGAGTTTTCTTAGGAAAAAACACACGTAATAAAACCGACGTGGAAAAAGNTAGAAAAATCTCTGAACACACGTTCAACGAGTTTTCTTAGGAAAAAACACACGTAATAAAACCGACGTGGAAAAATGACTTTTATATATGTTGTATTCGATATAACTAACCTTTTGTTTTAGAACTCTTTAGCATTTAAAACACCACATTGAAAGTGTTACATGCGATACAGCACTAGTATTTGAGATAAGCGGATTCATGACTATGGAAATGGATAATGATGCGTCTCAGACTTGTGGGACACGGGCATGTCTCTTCTAGCCTCCTTGTAGCTCCTCCGAATAGTCCCTGTAGTATGGAGGTTAATAAAAGATAGTCAAACCAATATGGATCAAACAGAAATTTCAAAATAAATAAATTCAATCAGTATGGAAATTGGCGAGACGTGCTTTAGGGGCGGCAAAGGTCCTGTTTGTGCGTCGAAAAACCCCGCATGTCATGAAAAGTAAGGAGGAACGTGGTCTGGCATATGAGGTTCCTTCACATTGACTAGCATGGATCGGTGCCTGAGGGTGGAACGACTCGCCATTTTCCCATATGGACATATCACAGCTGGTTCAGCTCAGGTCAGACTGAGGAAAAACTCGTGCTGGTAGTGGTTCAAAATTCGCTAGATTTTTAGTGCCCAGCATAGAATGCAGTGTGCACAAGGCAAAAGAAAAAGTGAAAACATGAAAGCCCCACAACTCCAAAGTCTATAGGGTGTAAAGTTTATTGTGTTATTATAATGTTAGATCCGATAGGGGTAGATTGACCGTCGACTCCTGTTGGAGGTTTCTCCTTGGGTAAAGAAGGCATCCGTCTACATGAGGTGTCATGGCAATAGCATGCCATAGTTATCTGAGAATTGTAACCCCACATGGTTCACGGAAAAGGACAGAATAAGAACAGGGCATAGCCTAGTCCTGTCCAGGTGATCCACTCACTCCACATGCCACCCTTGGACATAATACAAAAAGTGGAGTCTCATGCTGCATGGTCCTTATGCGACTCAGTTTCTTTGTGACCGGGAAAGGGGAGTCCGCCTTGTGGGCGTACCGAATAGGTGGCACCAAGGTTCGATTACCTGTTAGGATGTTGAACTACTTATCATTCAGGCCGTTTGGGTNGCGTACCGAATAGGTGGCACCAAGGTTCGATTACCTGTTAGGATGTTGAACTACTTATCATTCAGGCCGTTTGGGTCCAAGACAGGAATTATAATGTGGGGAAATTCCAATACATGGTAAAGATGAGGGCATGCGACGGTGGGGTTGCAGCATGCTGAATTGACGAGTGACTGATCTGTAATGGGTGTAAGGATTGTACTGCGATACTGGTGGAAAGCCACCAGATAATTGGTGCAAATGCCCAGTTAAGCTTTTAAAGGCTGTGACTTGTTCTACAAGTGAGCTATCATTGTTCCAGGTTTTTGGCCACTGTGCGATCGTGCGGACATTCCTGAAAAGCTCACAAGTGCATGCGAAGTAAGTAGTACCATGCTACGATCTATTTGATTCCACTGGAGGTTCTTTATGGTGACCGATTCATCTCCGGCGAGTGGGCGGCCGAGGCGTGGTAAGGCGTGTGGCTAAGTGCCACATTAAAATAGCAAAAGCACTGTCTTCCAACTCTGTAGAAGTGGCTTGACTGCAGTAAAAAATCATAATTGCTGTTAAATGTCAGCTGTTTGCAGACTGCACGACAATTAGACTACATGCCTTGCGTGCACAGGTAATGTCCTTACCGCTCCCATGATTTTNCTGTTTGCAGACTGCACGACAATTAGACTACATGCCTTGCGTGCACAGGTAATGTCCTTACCGCTCCCATGATTTTGCACAAAAACATGTCTCAAGATACGCTCAGCCAGTATGCTCAAGCTTCAAGAAAGGGGGAACAGATGCTTTTAGAANTAGAAAAATCTCTGAACACACGTTCAACGAGTTTTCTTAGGAAAAAACACACGTAATAAAACCGACGTGGAAAAAGGACTTTTATATATGTTGTATTCGATATAACTAACCTTTATTTTAGAACTCTTTAGCATTTAAAACACCACATTGAAAGTGTTACATGCGATACAGCACTAGTATTTGAGATAAGCGGATTCATGACTATGGAAATGGATAATGATGCGTCTCAGACTTGTGGGACACGGGCATGTCTCTTCTAGCCTCCTTGTAGCTCCTTCGAATAGTCCCTGTAGTATGGAGGTTAATAAAAGATAGTCAAACCAATATGGATCAAACAGAAATTTCAAAATAAATAAATTCAATCAGTATGGAAATTGGCGAGACGTGCTTTAGGGGCGGCAAAGGTCCTGTTTGTGCGTCGAAAAACCCCGCATGTCATGAAAAGTAAGGAGGAACGTGGTCTGGCATATGAGGTTCCTTCACATTGACTAGCATGGATCGGTGCCTGAGGGTGGAACGACTCGCCATTTTCCCATATGGACATATCACAGCTGGTTCAGCTCAGGTCAGACTGAGGAAAAACTCGTGCTGGTAGTGGTTCAAAATTCGCTAGATTTTTAGTGCCCAGCATAGAATGCAGTGTGCACAAGGCAAAAGAAAAAGTGAAAACATGAAAGCCCCACAACTCCAAAGTCTATAGGGTGTAAAGTTTATTGTGTTATTATTATGTTAGATCCGATAGGGGTAGATTGACCGTCGACTCCTGTTGAAGGTTTCTCCTTGGGTAAAGAAGGCATCCGTCTACATGAGGTGTCATGGCAATAGCATGCCATAGTTATCTGAGAATTGTAACCCCACATGGTTCACGGAAAAGGACAGAATAAGAACAGGGCATAGCCTAGTCCTGTCCAGGTGACCCACTCACTCCACATGCCACCCTTGGACATAATACAAAAAGTGGAGTCTCATGCTGCCTGGTCCTTATGCGACTCAGTTTCTTTGTGACCGGGAAAGGGGAGTCCGCCTTGTGAGCGTACCGAATAGGTGGCACCAAGGTTCGATTACCTGTTAGGATGTTGAACTACTTATCATTCAGGCCGTTTGGGTCCAAGACAGGAATTATAATGTGGGGAAATTCCAATACATGGTAAAGATGAGGGCATGCGACGGTGGGGTTGCAGCATGCTGAATTGACGAGTGACTGATCTGTAATGGGTGTAAGGATTGTACTGCGATACTGGTGGAAAGCCACCAGATAATTGGTGCAAATGCCCAGTTAAGCTTTTAAAGGCTGTGACTTGTTCTACAAGTGAGCTATCATTGTTCCAGGTTTTTGGCCACTGTGCGACCGTGCGGACATTCCTGAAAAGCTCACAAGTGCATGCGAAGTAAGTAGTACCATGCTACGATCTATTTGATTCCACTGGAGGTTCTTTATGGTGACCGATTCATCTCCGGCGAGTGGGCGGCCGAGGCGTGGTAAGGCGTGTGGCTAAGTGCCACATTAAAATAGCAAAAGCACTGTCTTCCAACTCTGTAGAAGTGGCTTGACTGCAGTAAAAAATCATAATTGCTGTTAAATGTCAGCTGTTTGCAGACTGCACGACAATTAGACTACATGCCTTGCGTGCACAGGTAATGTCCTTACCGCTCCCATGATTTTGCACAAAAACATGTCTCAAGATACGCTCAGCCAGTATGCTCAAGCTTCAAGAAAGGGGGAACAGATGCTTTTAGAATATTTGTACTCCAGGTGGTGGGTCCTCGACAGCCGTGCACGCACCAAACTTATGGCATAGCACGATCGGAAGCACGTGGTTCTGAACCTGCTTTAATACCACAGTCTCGTTGCCTTTATATTTTATCACATTACGTTTCGTCAATATTATGGTGAAGCTGAGGTACTGTGCGTTCTATTCAGGTAAACTACATATCTGTTTCATTAATACCAGTTTGTTCGGAAACTAACTGCCATTTACATACCTGACACAGCTGTTGAGTTTCGACATGTAATAACATATCTGCAACACTCGAAATAGTCTGTATGTGCAGAGCCACATCTCTGCCAAGTCACATGGCTCTCAAATCCGTCCCTGAAAAAAATGTCTCCCATAGGGCAAGGAAGACCCGGAAGTCACTTTTAACACTGCTATTTTTAACAGCTTAACGAACTAGAGGTAACTTAGATGCATAAACATACATTATTCTGATGTTCCTAAATTCCGGAGAATATGGAGATTGCGGGATTACTTCATACCTCATGTCATTCAGCTTCTATTCTGTAATTTTTTCCACGTGGGGTTTGACATCTGTTAAGAGCAGATAACCCTTCTGTTGACCAACGATGGCTCCCTTTTTACAAAACTGCCCGAACATCCGTCAGTTTCTGCACACAGCAATAATTGTTTTACCAAGAGAAATTGCTAATAACACACAACATCTGCAGTGCGTCCGCCACACTGACAACAAAACGCTGCGTGACGTTAATTTTGGTTTTGGAAATGATTTAGTGGTTTCGCCAATGTCCAACCAGAGTTCATTTCTCTTGCAGTAGTCGTACAGGATCCATATACCACGTGTCACGATACGATTTAGTTAAGGCTCGTTATGGCGAAAACCCAAGAAGTTATTGCAGACGATCGGCCACTGCTTTCGTCATGCTCTGACAGTTCATGCTTTATCTAGCTGACCATTCTCACTCCCAACCTCCTCCATTTCCATGTTTTCTGCAGTGGAAATTGTTGAATTGGAAACGTTCAACTATGAACAATATAGGTTTATGCCGCTGTACATTTCAGTTTAAACTCATGCAACAAAATAGCTCGTAAATCATGCTGTTCCAAAACCATATGGAATCTACAATAACACGGAAAATTGTGTGCGAGCTTCTTGTTATTGCGACCTTTGACGGATATCATTAGCAGTTTCATTGCTTCTGATCGACAGCATGCAAAGAAAGTTGGATGCGGACAGTGTGCATTTCGGCATTTATTTCCGAACAAATTTGTGTTAAATAACAATTTGAAAGATTTTCCTNTCCATGTTTTCTGCAGTGGAAATTGTTGAATTGGAAACGTTCAACTATGAACAATATAGGTTTATGCCGCTGTACATTTCAGTTTAAACTCATGCAACAAAATAGCTCGTAAATCATGCTGTTCCAAAACCATATGGCATCTACAATAACACGGAAAATTGTGTGCGAGCTTCTTGTTATTGCGACCTTTGACGGATATCATTAGCAGTTTCATTGCTTCTGATCGACAGCATGCAAAGAAAGCTGGATGCGGACAGTGTGCATTTCGGCATTTATTTCCGAACAAATTTGTGTTAAATAACAATTTGAAAGATTTTCCTNTGGATGCGGACAGTGTGCATTTCGGCATTTATTTCCGAACAAATTTGTGTTAAATAACAATTTGAAAGATTTTCCTTGGGAAAAATAAATACAAGTTGTAGCATTTTAGAACTATTCTAACAAGAATTACGAAAAAAAAAAAATAAAAAAAAAATTCTACCATTTCCTTAATGCAAAAATTAAAAAAAAAATCAGGAGATTAAATAAGTAATTAGCCAGGCATATCATCTCATTCACACTTACACAGAAATTTCCTTTTTTTACAAGCAGCATCATGCACGTTAGTACAAACACATTGTGACGGTTTCTGCCGACACATGCAAATAGGTCTCCGTTTCTGTTTCATCAGGAAGATGTTCGTTTATCAAGGAAAAGTGTGTCATCAAAGAGTATCATAAGTTTGGGTTTGCACAATCAAAGATTTCAACTCTACACAAAATATATTTTCCCCTTTTTCTACAGTACAAAAATATCAATTCTTCCCGATATGGGGTTAAAAAATCGATTTAAAAGTTTACTAAAATCCCATGACTTTTAGTTTCCCCACAAAGACTTTTCAATTTATATATAGTTGTTTATAAAATGATTAAAATATAAAGGCTACATATCTTTTATAATGTTAAGAGCAACCCCGCTTTTTTTTTTTATCAAGGAACAACAGTTTCTTCCACAAATAAGTCCCTGACTTGTCTCCTTGAGCAGGGGAAAACACAAGCCTTATATACAAATTTTCGTCATCTTCTAGAGCATTTTCCGACGATGCCGGAGTGGAAACGTCATGGCTGGCCGGCGTCACGTTANAGGCTTGGAAGCGGCATACTAGCGTGCCACGCGCCATTTGCCGTCCAACAGTCATGCCGGCCACAGCAGCGAGGTGGCCAATATAGCGGGTCCCGTCACACCAAAAGTAAGCCATATCCACAACCCTCATATAGAAGCAGTAACACAAGGCGAGGTGAACTTAGGCGTAGTTTTGGTGTGCGTAGGCAGTCACAATATATTTATATACAACGTGTAACTAAAAATCACCAATAAACTCTGGGAGGTGATTCCTGACGAAAATTTATGTACCATTTTTTCCTAAAGTGATTATTAGGTAAGCTATGCAGCCGCAAAAATAAAATGTTTGAAATGGTTTTCGTTACTAATATCAGGAAATAGTTGTGATTAACCAACAAATCGATGAATAGTGTTTTGTAGAACGGAGATCTTACACCTGTGAAAATGTAGTTGGTAATATTATACCCCTTCATCTGGAAAATAGGGGTTGCCACCATGTGTTTTTCTTGAATGAGCACCACTATTTTTTTGGTGAAGGGGGGGGGGTGGTATTACCAACCACAATACAATCTAAACAAACGAGATCAAATGCACAAAAATTCGCAATTCTAACATAAATATTTCCATCATCGATGTGAAACCTCCTTGGTGCTCACAGTAGACTTGCAACCTAATACATTTAGGAATAAGTTTTTGCGAGCATGACTGTACGACGGTAGCAAAACTGTTAACAGTAATCGTCTGACGGCTTGCACGTGACTAGTCCCAGGCGGGAGGAGATGTGTAGTTCTGACAGGAGCCATGGCAGTCCGTCGTGCGAGGGCACGCGAGTCGCCCCAGCCAGAACCCCATTAGCCCCTGCTAATTGATCAATGACGGGTACACTGCCAACCCCGCTCGTCCCTATGCCAATTTCCTTTAAATTTCCGCCGTTTCAAACCGTTCCCCCACCCTCCGCTCCCACCCGTAGCTTCCTCGTCGTGTTGGCTGCGTTCGCTCGACCGCTACGCAAAACTGCGAGGCATATCCCCGGGCAGTAGTTTCTTTGACCGCGTTCCACATGGTACTGACAGCAGCTGACCATTAGCATGCCAAAAGGAACGCCATCAGTAAAAATCCGCACTCAGTAGCGCTCAGTAGTGGAACCAGGTTGAACACTCGTCAGCAGAATTTTCAGCAGGAATAATGGCGTCTGCTATGCATGGTGAAGCAATGGTAGACCTGAACATGTTGTCAACAGGGATGGATATTTGTTCTATTCATCTTCGTTGATTCAGACTCATCAATTGATGACGAGATCGAAGAATTTTAAAAAATATACTTTCCACCTGCATCTTCTGCATATAACAACGTAACTTGCTCGTTATCCATCGCCGCCATGTTGCGTCGTCTGCTTTTCCTGACACTGCCTGACATCCTGCACGTCAGCAGCTTCAGCCGGAAATATAGTCTCCTACCCAGACGCCATAACACCATTCGTCAGTCACTGATCAGCAGAATCAGTATGTAAAGGAACGCTCGTCAGAAATGTCAGCTACTGTCAGTACCAAGTGGAACGCGGTCTTCGTCCAGCCATCCTCTTGCGGCTCCGTGCAGCTGTCTGCACAGTCTCGAGGGCGAGTGCCCGCCTGTTGACATTGTTGTTTGCTCCAGGCTGTAAGTATAGGCTCTTCGTGACTACTTCCAACTTTTCTGGAGCACTGATAAATTTCTACTTCCAGAATATTCCTCCGCCTAATGCAAACAAAGCTTAACCGAGTCTAGAAAATTACACCAAAGGGACACCGCACCGGAATCGCGCACACTCAATGTAATATTATTTTGCTTGTGTACTTACTAGGCGTTGCCAATACACCCATTTTCTCACTGTTTTTCTTTATAATAAGTGTAAATGAAATTTTATAATTTATAGATAGAGTGTAAGTAAAAATTCAATTTAACCAATAAAAAAAGGTAATGTTATGTTAACGCAAGTATAGAAAGCGTGTATTACATGGCATGTTTAGGAAACAACCACAAACGGCACGGTTCATGGCCATCGTGTATGTGTCGTACAGGTTACTGCTAAACACGACCGTTAAGTCGAGCTCTTATTTGTTAACGGGGCGCTCTTAGCCACAGGGCCATACCGCACCCCGGCCTCCCAGTAGGCGGGGAAGAGGGATCACGCCCTCTCATCGCAGACATGACCTGCGCTTTCTGAATTGACCAAACCCGTTTGCCCCGACCTGTACACAGGCCGCACCAGGCAGAGCCCCGATCTGATATTGCAAATCACACAGAGCATGTCCTACCACAAGGCCTGAGATTCTAGCACTCAGATTACCAAGCGTGTGGTATAGCCGGAGCACTACCCACGCCCCTGACGTGATCTCGGGCACGCCCCCGGAACAATCCTGTTCAACGTCCGGCTCTTTTAGCAAGAGGGGGAATCTCTCCGAGCCTTCTCCAGCATGCGGAGTCAACCACTGCCAGCACGAGTCCAACCTCGTCTGATCCAAATTCCAGGGAGTACCCCTGGATGGGCCAAGCGGATCATCCCGTGCTCCCTCTTAATTTCCATGGCACGTATGGGTTTTCCTGTGTCCGACTGCGTCGCCTAACCTCCATGCGGGAGTGTGCGGAGTCCCTCAGAACAGGTGGGTACCGCCATGACCGTCCGGTTTTACTCCCTTTGCTGTCTTCACCAGGAGCCGAGCTCACACGAAGCCGCACACCAGGCCGACTCGCAACATCAGACACGCGTCCTTTACCATCCTAGAATTTCTTCACAGGGAAATTCCTGTTTTGGGCCCCAGTGGCCTGAGTGCCAAGAGGTCCAACACCCCACCAAGTGGTCGGGCCTTGGTACTATCTATCGGCCCAAGCCATCACGGCAGATACCCCTGAACAGCCGCTAGAAAACTGTTTCCCATAGGGCACGGGCGGCAGAGCCCAGTCTGTTTAATCAGGGGTGGCACGAGAAGCCCTGGGTTGCCATGGATGTTGAGAGGCTATAAGAGACGCATCACCCATCCTTTCCGGAAACCGGTAAGTAAGTTCGTCTCGGTTACCATAGCCTAGTACTGCCACGCCACCTCAAATGACCAACCTACACTCCCCACACCGGGGTGACCGTACGATCCTCCCCCCGTATGTGTCGTACAGGAGGAATACTCGCCGTGCAGACGTGTATGAAATTGTGATATCGTATTTCGTGCCGCATGCGTGAGATCTTCAGCCAGTATAATCGCCGACTAAATATGAAGGAGACCGATTATTCCTTTTCTACACCAAAGGAACACAACTACCAAAGTCAAATGGCCAACAGTGAAGAACGCGTTAGTTTACATCTCAGTTTACAACGACAGACACTTTCATATAAATAAAATACTTTTACCAATTCGAATTTAATCAAATAGCATTACAAATTCATTAGAGGAAGTATAAGCACATCTCAAAACACTAACTTACTAATCAGTGTTCTAATCTCAAATCCAATCCATGCTGTTTTTGCTAAACGTGTTGGAGAGAGAAGCAGTTCAGTGTTTGGACACGGAGACTGGTTGTACGCAGCCAGCGAGATCGATCTACCTCATCTTTAGTCTGTGGTCGCACACCCCAAAAGGCAGTCCTGTGTCGGATTGCTCTTTCTTGCTTTTCCTCTATTGGATTGTATAAGATTGTAAAACATGATGGGGCCACGATGGTGCAGTGGCGAGACTACTAGCCTCCCACCTAGGGGAACCGAGTTATATTCCCGGCGAGGTTGCTCCCGGATTTTCGCATGTGGGAGTTGTACTGGACGATGCCGCTGGTTGGCAGGTTTTCACGGGGATCTCCCGTTTGCCTCGCACTTCCATTCCGGTACTGCTCCATACTCACATCGCTTCACCCTCATCGGCTCTCAAGGCCTCGATGTTACGCTCCCGTCTACCTGGCACTTGAAGTACGTTGTAGTGTGTTTGAAATACAATTTTTTCAACGAAAATATTGGACGTGCGGCCAATTACCCGATCTACAAAAATAACACACACTTCAGACGAGGGCTGTTGAACCCTTTCATGAAGTCACGTGCATTAGAAACGCCATTTCAGAGTAGTCCAAAAAGGATAAAAACGGATTTTGCAAAGCGCTGTATCTCGGAATATTCACGTTAGATACATACAAAACTACTCAAGGGCCCTGCACTGAACCTTCCTACAGACTTTCCATAAATAAAATAATAGGGTCACCGCTGAAAGTTCCATAGGAACACGCAGTGCAACGAGAACACTGCACGCCAGTTCAGATCCTTGTGCTTAGCAGCGATGGGGCACTTGATGCGCGTGGCAGTGTCACCCTTATCGCTCACATGTTTCTCGGCCTCAAAGGCAAAAAAAAGCTCTAGATAGGCGGGAGGGCGCCACCTACTTGGAGGGGTTGAGCGCTTTTGCAGAAGAGAAGCGCGGGAGCGATAAGGACGACACTGACACGCGCGCCTGTAGTCCTTTCGCTCCTACGCGCAAGGCGCAAAACTGGCGTGCAGTGTTTCCGTTGTGCCTATGGGACTTCAAGCTATGACCCTATCATTTTATTGGTGAAAATGCTGTATTAAAGTTCAATGGAGGCCCCTATAAAAGTTTTGCATGTTTCCAATCCGTATATTATGAGATAAGCAATGTGAAAAGGCCGTTTTTAGCTATGTTGGAGGACTCGGGAATAGCATCTGTAATGTGCATGACGTATTGAGAGTATCATACGTACCTCGCCTGAAGTGTATTTTGTTTTCGTACATCAGTATAATGGGGACACGTTTAATGGTGATTTCGTAAAAAAAACGTGGATTTCAAACACTCTGCAAAACAGTTCAAGCGCCAGGTAGGCGGTGCCATTGAGAGCCGCCCAAATTTCTTCACTCACTGTAAAATATAATTAAATTCTATGGTGTTAGTTTATGTCCCATGGCCCCTTAGCTCGCTCCCCAGAAGACGTGCGGCGGAGCAAAGGAGTCAGGGTTGGTGGCGGGAGGAGATTGGGAGGATGGGGGCTAGGAGCGCCGGCGAAGTGGGCAGTCTTGAGGCCATTGTGAGCGCGGTGCTCGAGAGGCGGTGGCGCATTATCAGCGCAATGCCGCGCCACTCCTCCCTCAGCCTAGAGAGCTATTGTCCTGCGGCGACCGAGGACTCGAGCTTCGCTACCCCGGGTGCCTTGCCGCCCGCCCGCGGCGGCCACCTCCCACGCTGCCGACGACGGCAAGAGTCACTTTAAACGATGCCCCTGCTGAAATCACCCACCCGCGCTCCAAGCTGCGTCTGTAGCGGCCTTCAAACGCCCAAGCAGACGCTATTTTATTCGTCTGGTTGGCGAAGAGTCTTTGGGTCACCCTGGCCGTGGTCACTGCCATAGACTAAAGAAAGGTATGCGCATGCCCCCATAGTCTAAATACGAAGTAGAACGCTTTTTAGTCTTCTGAGCATGTACCGAACATGACCTACCACAAAAGAACACAACTGTCAAAGTCGCATAGTCAACAGAGGTGAACGTGTTTGTTTATAACTCAATTGTTAAATGACAAGCACTATTATATTAATAAAATAATTTTATAAATTTGAATTTAATCAAACTGCATTACAAATTGGTTAGAGGAAGTATAAAAACATCTCAAAACACTTGTTTACTATGCAGTGTTCTAACCTCAAATCGAATCCACGCAGTTTTTTCTAGCCGTATTGGCAAAATAACAGTTCAATGTTGGAGCGCCGAGATTGGTTGTGCGCAGCCAGCGAGATCGGTCTATCTCTTCTTTAGTCTATGATGTCCCTGGTATCACTAGTGCATCCATAGACTAAATATGAGGTAGACCGATCTCGCTGTCTGCACACAGCCATTCTCCGTGTCCCAACATGTTCAATGCTTTTTCTGCGTCATAAAATGGTAGGGTCTCCTCTGAAAGTCTCATAGAGGCGCGTTATACCGACGGCAAGGCTGTACACCAGTTCAGTGCTTTGCTCGTAGAGGGGATGAGAGAGTTTATGCGCACGTCTCGGTCACCCCTAGCGCTCCCACGCTTTTAGGCCTCATACGTGCAAAATCCCTTCAACCAGGCGGCCACCTTAAAGGTGGACGGCTATGACATTCTGGCCGTCTACGTGTTACCTACTGTAGAAAACCAGTTCGGGGATAACTGTGTGTTTCAGCATGGCAATGCTCTCTGCCACAAAACACGCAATATTTTTCGTATTTACTGTACATTTAAAAAACCTTAATGTAATAGGAGATTTATTACATCATTTTTTGGTACAAAGTCACTTAACGTAAACGGACAGTAGCCAACAAGAGATCACTGCATCCAAATGCATAACATACACAACTCATTAAAAAGTGGTATACACACTACCAAAATTGTCAGAAATGTACGGCTTATGTTGTATATGAAAGAAGTTAACATACATTTTGTAACATTTTAAGCTACCTTGCTAAAATTTGCTTATTAAAACGTTTTAAGAAATAAATTAATGTATATTATCAATCAAAATTTCAAGCACATTTCCATTCCAGATGATAAAAAGAAATTTTTGCAGCCCAAAAAATNATGTATATTATCAATCAAAATTTCAAGCACATTTCCATTCCAGATGATAAAAAGAAATTTTTGCAGCCCAAAAAAATTTTTAATCAAGGCCATTATAATAATAAAATTAGTTTTGTTGTAAGTGATAAAATATTAGTTATTATGTTNATGTATATTATCAATCAAAATTTCAAGCACATTTCCATTCCAGATGATAAAAAGAAATTTTTGCAGCCCAAAAAATTTTTAATCAAGGCCATTATAATAATAAAATTAGTTTTGTTGTAAGTGATAAAATATTAGTTATTATGTTNAAAAAATTTTTAATCAAGGCCATTATAATAATAAAATTAGTTTTGTTGTAAGTGATAAAATATTAGTTATTATGTTTACAAATATATTTAATAATAGATTTCGTGCACACCCATTTTAGCCACGAATGTTTTCATCTTTATAACTAATGTGAATGTACATAATACCAATTATTAAAATCATTTTTAACATAAGTACCAATAATGTCTTGTGCACAACCATAGGAATGATTATGACTGGCTATTCCCGGTAAACTGAGCACATTTGAAAGATCTCTCATTTGGAATAATAGTCAATAAGTTTACTTTATTTTAGCTTTAGACGTTAACTTCCGAGTGCGGTGGAATATAAACACTATGTTTGTTACGTACATTGTAATATTTATTTTTTAAAATGTTTAAAGCATAAAAAATGGCTGAAAGGAAAAAGTAAGTAAGGCTTGAAAAATGCCCACTTTACCGTGAACAACCCCACTTTATTGTCTTTAACCTATTTTCCGAAGGAAAGAAAGGCTTACGAGATCACTTACCTGCTTGTGTGGTTGTGTGTGTGTTAATGTATGCAGGTGTGTGTGTCTGTGTGTTGTTGTGTATCTATGTGTGTGCGCGTGTGTGTGTGCACCCCTCCCCCCCCAAAAATTTTTTTTGATCGCGTAAACCGAATTTAATAAACCTCGAAACATGTATAGTACTTAGTAAAGACTAAACTTGACTAAACTTGATTAGGCACTTATTTTCAAATGGAAGTAATACAAATATTGTTGGTTTATTTCGTATATGTACTATATCATTTAACCAATTTATACCAAATTGTGTATGCTGAAAGTATTTATTACAATCATACGAGGGTTATTCGGAAAGTAAAGTCCGAATCACCGTAGCTAATCGAATGTCGCGCGAACATTGTAACGCGCATGCGCACCGACTCCCCGCTCGTTGGGTTCCCAGGCTGCTTACTGAGGAACACCAAATGAAAATAATGGCTTGTGCTCTTGATTTTTTGGACCGATNCCCAGGCTGCTTACTGAGGAACACCAAATGAAAATAATGGCTTGTGCTCTTGATTTTTTGGACCGATATCATAAGCAAGGTGATCAATTTTTAGAGAAGATGAAAGGCGAAAGAAGCAGTTACAGACTCGTTATCCTCGCAGGCGGCAGACGTCTATGATNCAATTTTTAGAGAAGATGAAAGGCGAAAGAAGCAGTTACAGACTCGTTATCCTCGCAGGCGGCAGACGTCTATGATCTAGGGATGCAAAGCTTGTAGAACGTTGTGACAAATGTTTAAACAAATATGGAAACTATGTAGAAACATAGAGAAACATGTTCGGAAGTAAATAAAAAGTTTTTTGAAAAAATCTGTGGTTGTTTGTGTTTTATAAGAAATCGGACCTTACTTTCCGAATAACCCTCGTAATATATGCAAACACATAGTCATTCTNTTGTTTGTGTTTTATAAGAAATCGGACCTTACTTTCCGAATAACCCTCGTAATATATGCAAACACATAGTCATTCTTGTCAGCTATTTTGTAAGGTAGCGTTACGTGAACAAATAAAGTTTTTATGTCATATCTAGTAAAACATTAACCGATTCCTACCAAATTTGGCAAGCAAATGTATTGCGGCTGATGATGTAAAATATGTTTTAAGTATGTCAGACACTTCTATTGAAAATTGCTGCTACATAGGCACCTTAGCTTAGAATGCTATATCGTAACAATGTAATCAATTCTAACTTAACTTTGTATGCTGGAAGTACATATTATAACTATGAACTGTATCTACCTGAAGCATCTTTGTCCGCCATTTTGTAAGATATGGCCACCTGAATAAATAAAGTTTTCATGTAATATCTCCGAAAAAAATTTACAGATTCCTAACAAATTTGTTAAACAATTTGCACTGCATAAGGTGTTGTCCTGCAATGTTTTAAGTAGGTCAGGCACTTATTTTCAAAATTGTGGCTATATAAATATTTTAGCTCAGTATATTTTACTAACTTAACAAATTCCAACTTAATTTTGTGTGCTGGCGGTATCAATTACAACCATCAAATTTGTCTATACAGGGTCTCATCTCTCTGCCATTTCGTAAGTTAGCCCCACAAAAAAAAATTAAATTTTTTGCCATATATAGGAAAACAATCGACCCATTCTTACCAAATTGGTGAAGAAGTTGTACTGTATTAGGGCATTTAACTATCTGCTTTTTACGTGTAAAAGGCACTTATTTTCAGAATGGTGGCTATAAAATCATTTTTGCTTAGTGTGCTATATATACGAAAGTACTGAATCGATTTTAGCTTAACGTTGTATACTGGCAGTATAAAAATCAGCCAATGTAATAATACATAACTTTTTTGTCCTCCATTTATGAAAATCGTCACATGAAAAATAATTGTGTTTTATGCCATATCTAAGGGACGTAACAACCGATTTTCACCAAATTCTTCACACAAGTATCGCTATGGCAGGGCATGTAAATTTACATGTTTTGTTTGGTCCAGTAACTTATTTTCAAAATGACGGCCCCATGAATATTTCATATTAGGAAATTTTATCATTCAAAACATTACACTGATGAAATTCTAAGTTGAACGCTCGTATCTGATCTCCGTAATGCAGTTGATTGCATACTAGGTTATGGTACGAGGTTGTCTGGGTTCGAGTCCCGGGTAAGGCACGTGTGTATTTATTATTGTCTCANTGCATACTAGGTTATGGTACGAGGTTGTCTGGGTTCGAGTCCCGGGTAAGGCACGTGTGTATTTATTATTGTCTCACAACTGTTGCATATGTTTCTGGTTTCATCGCAACTGGTAGTGCTTTCAATGAGACGACAAGTCCCGCCTACCAACACAGCTTTTAAGAAATCATTTTAAAATGAATTTCATCCGTTTTTAGGGATGTAGGTTCATTAGTTAAAACAACAACTCCTTTTTTGTATGCTTTCTGAAGCACTCAAAATGTAAATTCGCATAATTCTCACTTAAAAATAGAAAACTTTTTCAACATTAAAACAAATAAATTCCAGTAAAATATTTTACTATCTTATTAAAAGTATTCGGACACCAAAGTGAAAATGTCCTATAAATGCCCCTCGGATATACNTAAAATATTTTACTATCTTATTAAAAGTATTCGGACACCAAAGTGAAAATGTCCTATAAATGCCCCTCGGATATACTGTCCAGCAGCTGGCATTAACATTTTAAACCAAGTGACAACCTTGGAACTCAGTGGGTTAGAACAAGGGGTCGAGAAAAGCAGGACGTTAAGTCTTGATAATGGAAATTTTGTTTCAAAGAACGGGAAACGTGTGTGGCAGGACCACGAAACATGGCGCAAAGGGAGGCCTTCAACGTGGTGTAGGGACTGTAGTTTAAGGGTAATGTAACTGTAAGTTCCCAAGGAAATTCGGGTACATGTCAATAGTGTAGCGTATAGATTCACTATAAGAAAAAGTTTATAAATTTTAATTACTGTATACGCGTATTGATAAAGCACGAATGGTATTTTTTTCACCCTGCATCGATGGCAGTTTTCCTACATTTGTTACGGGAAAAGTCAAATACGCAGTGGGTTTGAGAGTGGAAAGTTGTGGGCGGCTCTTAACATCGAGGTCTTGAAAGCAGATGAGGATGAAGCAAGGTGAGTATAGAGCAGCGCCGTAATGCAAGGACGGAGGCAATGGGAGATGCCCGAGAAAACCCGACGTATCGTCCGGCAAGATTCGCACTAGCTAAAATTCGGGAGCTACCCCACCGGTAATCGAATCCAGTTTCAAATGCACCGTGAAATTCCCAACTTTGTATGCTAGCAGTTGTATTTTTGCAGCCTTATACATGATAAACTTTACTGACTTTGTACGGGTTCAAAATTTCACTTTAGTTTACGAAATTTACTGGCAATTTTTTAACAGTGTTAGACAATTTGTAAATAGCAAAGAGGCATGTAAAAACGGGCGAGAAGGGACATAAGGGGTGCATTCATAATGTAAATGGAAGTAGTCTGTTAGGGTAAGGTGCATACAAAATATGAAGACCATAAAACAAGTGTCAATTATGAAACCCATAACTCAACTTAAACAATTCGGGAATGGCAAAGGTGAATGGAAAAGGGAGCGGTAGCTACCATGGAAGGACGTCTGGAAAAGAGGGGAGGGGTAGGTGGTATATCCACCATGGAAAGGGAAGTGTCCAAGGAGGGTAGAGCACACACAAAATATGAAGGCTTTCGTTGGAGTAGTTTAGGAATGGCAAACATTTTTTAATCACTGGAGCGTGGGGGGAGGTATAGAGGAGAGGTCAAAGTGAAAATACGTAACGAAAATTAACTACGACGAATATTAGAACGTGCATGTGGTAAATGGTGTACAAATCTGTAACAATTTATCTGTAAAAGTTTATGAATAGCCGTCGTGTTTGTGGTAAGATGTATGTGGGAGTGGGTGAGATAGGTATGTTTGAATGTTGTGTCTAAACAAGCAACCAAACACACCTATACCGTGAATTCAAAAGCACTACCGTAAGGCGAAAACTTGAAAACAAAATGGACCATTTTAAAAACATTTGATAAGAAATTAAGTGAATTATTAGATATATGATAAAAAGTACATTAAAAATGATGCGATGAATTCGAGACACACGTACCAAGCAATAAGTCGTAGCTTTATTGGGTAGGCAGTTAAAATATGCCCTTTTGGGTGTAGAATAAAAATACGAAAAGAAAACATGTTTACGAATGAAGATTTTTCTTTGGTGAGAAAAACGTACGAAGCAATGCTGAAAACTGACTTCACTCGTAAAAGTACAGATGGTCAAGCAAAATATCAGTGAAGCAACTTATTCAAAAATTTGTCTACGAAAACTTATAATTTATAGAATAAAATACTCACTTTAAAAACAACTCGTTTAAGCTGAAGTGATGAACTTTAAATGTTTTCCCCCTAAGATATATGACACAACTCCTGCAATGTTTTGTTATGTTCAATAATTGAGTACAACTTTCTGTTTGCCTTTAAAGTGCAAAGTATTTTGTAAGATAAAAATTAAGAATTTCCAGCTATTGGTTAACTTTTGGCAATATTCTGCTAGCATATATACTTGTGCAACACAGTTTCTTTTATATCCCAATGAAAAGAGTATTCTAATATATAATATAAATAAAGAACGAAATTCATTAGAATAAAAAGCCAAGTATATTTCAATACTACATACAAATATAAATCCTAACATGTAAGATAGCAAAACTTTAAAAAAATGTTTATCATATAATTTGTTTTGTTTCTATCAATTGGGCTACAGACGGCATGGAAAAATGTTCCAACAGTTACAGTTGACTAAATAAGAAGTTAAAAAACTACTTTTATCTTTTAACAGATTGCAGGGAGAGCACATACACACGTTAGGGTGGAAACTAGGCTGCCAGTTTTTAAAGTAAATTCTTGTAGTTAACTGCATTTCGCAAATCGCCAATTAAAACAACTTTTTTTTTTTTCNTGCCAGTTTTTAAAGTAAATTCTTGTAGTTAACTGCATTTCGCAAATCGCCAATTAAAACAACTTTTTTTTTTTTCAGAAGAAAACTTTTTTCCTAATTTATGTGCACAGAAGGAGGTGGTAAAACATACATTTTACGCTGCTCAACCGCAACCATCAATACATGTAAACACAGCATAATCTTTAAATTAATTTTGCATATGCTTATTAAGCTACCTTCATTGTTCAAATCGGATTTCAAAGAAGATAATTCCATTTTCACCCATGAAAAATATTACTAACAAAATACATTAACTTCACAGAAATTTTTTTAAATAAATTTTAAAAAATGCTTCGAATCTTTTAATTTTCTATGCAGTTCATTGATATGTGTGCTCCTAAACAAAATTCCCGAAAGAANAAAAAATGCTTCGAATCTTTTAATTTTCTATGCAGTTCATTGATATGTGTGCTCCTAAACAAAATTCCCGAAAGAAATTTGTTTCTAAGAAAAGAGCGAACCTTCGTCTAGGGTTTTTCTTGATCTCATAAAAAATTATCAATGAAGAGACCGGAGAAAAAATATTATCGTTAGTAGTGTTTTATAAACAAATGTATTTATAGTAGGCCATGTGATATAAAGTTAAAGACTTGAAAGAACGAAATTTTGAAAAACAATAGATATTACTTACCATTTTAGTATGGTTTTGGTTTCATGTAGATAGGACGAATAGTTTTTGAAGGATAACTGAACTACTCGAGTAATCGTAAATTTAGCTTGGTATGTGCTGCTGTGGGTGTGTGGTGGCGTACTCTGCAACTACTAGGTATGGCCACCTGCCCTGAATGGAAAATTGTCAGTTATGTAGATTGAGTAGAGCCCAGAAAGTGCTGGCGCTTGAGATCCAGCGAATGATAAATGGCTACTTAAACAGTACCGTGTAAAGCAGCATTGTCATAGCATTATCTCGCCATTGTCACGTATTTCTTAACAACATTCGAACAAAATACATCAGTTCTTGGCATATCACTGCTTTCGAAACCAATTATTACGACAGATTTATATGTTATGCCAGGTGGTGCTGTACGCGAAAGAATCATAATCAGTACGATTTTACTGAAATGCCTCAACTCGAATACGAATACGTAACCAGTATATACACAGGAATATATTTTTAATTGCATCGTTGTATATTAAAGCCTTTATTTCATGTTAAGTGTTGGGGGAGGGGGAGAATAAGATCGGTATATGATTAAAAACGACCTAACTTTATACTCAAAAGTGGTAAAGCCACATATTATTCAGGATTCGAACATAGGTGCTTTTTACTGTAAGCCATCTATGATACCCACAGAAGTTTACTACAGTGGAATGATATTGTCAAATATGTTGAACTAGATATTTATCGTCTTACGTGCAGTGATGACCAGAAGTTCAATTGCATATATTTTTCCGCCATTGTTACGTCAGGGAATAAGAAAAATTAACATAAAATAAATGCCACCTTCTTCTAGCAGTATGNTATTTTTCCGCCATTGTTACGTCAGGGAATAAGAAAAATTAACATAAAATAAATGCCACCTTCTTCTAGCAGTATGTGACTATGTCGTACATTAAGTGAAATAAAAATAAGACTTTTTTTTTTGCGGATTGTCAGAATTCTAAGATTTAATTCGCATTGAAATTATGAACTGAAAACGTTAACAAGAACCCAGTAATTGATAAATGGCTTAAGATAATCCAATTATCGCAGTTGGATCACATGACTTTGTAAATATTTGGTTGGTAAATATACTCGGTAAATAATTCTGTATTAATCATACAGTTTTTTTTATTAACTGTCTGACGGTTCCCTTTTACAACGTGGACTTTTTATGGAAACCATTTTATTGTAAGCATTNGCAATTGTGACTATGTCGTACTTTAAGTGAAATAAAAATAAGACTTTTTTTTTGCGGATTGTCAGAATTCTAAGATTTAATTCGCATTGAAATTATGAACTGAAAACGTTAACAAGAACCCAGTAATTGATAAATGGCTTAAGATAATCCAATAATCGCAGTTGGATCACATGACTTTGTAAATATTTGGTTGGTAAATATACTCGGTAAATAATTCTGTATTAATCATACAGTTTTTTTTATTAACTGTCTGACGGTTCCCTTTTACAACGTGGACTTTTTATGGAAACCATTTTATTGTAAGCATTTTTCAGTCTTAATTATTGTTGTTGAATATTCTCTTTGCAGTTATATACTGCACCTAACGTACATCTGTCGTGTATGCATAATTTTCTTTTAATGCACGCGTAAAGTTACGTTTCATTATGTAGGCTCACATATTCTTCAGCGTAGCTATCAGTGAGGAACAAACTTGAAAATTGCTCGAAATAAATACGATCTTTTCCTAAAACCAGGTGTGTTACAACACAGGGAATATCGTATGACTGGCAAGCTTCTAGTAACCAGACGGGTGGTTGGGCCGAGCAAGGCCGTGTGAGTAATGTCTAACTGTACAAAGAGAGGTCAGCGCGGACGTCACTGTGTCCTATTTATAAAGACCACTGCAAGAGAATAGACAGCTGACCTCCGCGGCACAGCTGGCTCGCGTCGTGTACCAATAGATGGGCTCTGGGTTTGGCACCCGGACTAGGCGTTGGTGTAAATGTATCCTCACGTGATAATTCGTGTATGAGTCACCCACCCTCGAGAAGTCTCTCACTCTTCTCCAGTAATCGGAATTGTGTTAAATAATGAGTTAACACGCATAATAAAACAGTTTATTGAGACGCCAAATCACAAAAGTACAGAAGTTTTCCTTTGTATCAAAATTCCTAGGAGACAAAAATGTTTCATTTGAGACAAATCTTGAAGTTCTGTTTAAAAGCCTCATAACAAAAATATAATAACAGACTGTGCTTTATAATAAAATAACACAAAATATCTTGAGCCGCAAATTTATGAAAAGTTCCTAACATTAATGCTAATTGTAGTAACCATGAGGGAGATGTGGAGATACCTTATAATTACGAGATTTAATGTATATAATTAAGAAATTAATGTAACCATTAAAAACGATGTCATTTATTTTACACACAGTTCGTGGGATCATTCACATAGAAACATTTGCAAAACTCATCGTTTTGTTTCTACTATGATGTTATATATTAAGTGGGGTAGATTTATATCGTTAAGGTTTACATAAAGTTATATAAAACATTGGATATTGCAGGAATATGGTTTGGTTTAAAGTTTTGCAAGTGACATTCTCAAGCAGTGGACGCCGCTAGTTCTAGCTCAGTCACCATGATATCTCAAATGACAACTGGTAAATTTAGGAACTTTACTGGTTGAGAAAATTTCCACCATTAAAATTCTGAATCCTAGAGCAAAAAAAAAAAAAAATTAAAAAAATTTACGCTCGGAACAGTTCGTCCTTTTTCTGCACTTAACGACGAATAATTACAGGCGTGAAAAGAAATATTTTGTGACGTAGCACAACAATCCAATGTAAGCTGGCCGCAACTACTTTCTGTCTCATGTAACTTGGCAAGATTTTGACAGTTCGACAAAAGTAGCGCCAATGTTTACTTTTCGTTTATGTATACTTTTGCCATCAGCTGGTGCGTCAAGCGGTAGCTGTATATGTATTTATTTTATTCNTTTACTTTTCGTTTATGTATACTTTTGCCATCAGCTGGTGCGTCAAGCGGTAGCTGTATATGTATTTATTTTATTCACACGCTGTCAGCTAATCCACTTTCCATTGTAATGCTAAACAAATTTTAAGGTATATATAGACCCACATCTGTCTAAAAAAGTTTGTAGATTTTAAACGTAAAAACAGAAAACCTTGCAAAAAGTGAAATATTTGTAACCATTTTTTTATATTTTTACAATAGACAACGAATTTGGGTTAACANGAAAACCTTGCAAAAAGTGAAATATTTGTAACCATTTTTTTATATTTTTACAATAGACAACGAATTTGGGTTAACATTTGCGAGACGGTAATTGTAGTGCTTATACTTTGGATGTTACAGCTTATATTTTATGACTGTAAATAAAAGTAATTCGGGAAACTTGCTTGACAACGCACTTTTCATTCGCCAACAAACAACTTACTAACAATTTTTGCAAAGCAGTTATTCTGCTATTACTGATACTAAACAGCTGAGTTAGAAATATGTGGCGTGGAAGAACGTAAGAATTCTTCAAAACTACCCACGTGCATCCCATTTTCTTCATTTTATTAATACAGAATAGTAACAACACGAAAACAACAAAAGTTTGGGTTTGCGGGAGAGGTATCCATGTAATGGACGTTAGCGTAACGAAAACGATTACCGGCCCAATAGGAATTACTATAAATCAAAATTGCTCTACACAGAATACTTAAAGATTTATACAGAGCTCGCGGACAAATAAAACCATTGGTATCTGTTCGTAAATTTGTTATTTTAACNACTTAAAGATTTATACAGAGCTCGCGGACAAATAAAACCATTGGTATCTGTTCGTAAATTTGTTATTTTAACAAGGAAACTATATTTTGTTTCTGGCTGGTTGTAGTTCGGCTAGACCGATTGTCTATCGCACCTTCCCGCACAACATTGTGATGGCGTGGTAGGGCTTGTTGTGAGCTACCTCAAAAGGTAGCAGCACTTTGGCCTGCCCCTTGATTCAGTCTTTGTAAAAGTTCACTTTTCTTCTTTTATTGGCTCAAAACGGCAAGAGTTTAAAATAAATTTCGTCAAATTATTTGAAAAAATTATTCAACTATACCCTCCGATATTTCTGTAGACTTTTGAAATTAATATCAAGCATGTGTGGAAGGTGTGGAGAGTGGGGGCATGACAAAAACATTACTTCCAATGTTTGAAGTTGCATTTCATTTAAATACGGGCCATTTTAAAGTCCGTTTCATTTTGAACACATAAATTACTACTTTAGCACGGAGTTTAGTTTGCAACACTAATAAAAGCTGGTTTGTGAACACGTAAAATAAAACGTATTAATTCATATAGGAACTCTTTCTTATCCGCGTATTTTCTGCTTGTTTGATGTGCGATCATAATAGCCAACGTAATATTATTTTCCATTCGTTCTTGCATCAGCTGATACCGGATTTTGTAAATGGCACATTGTTTGTTACGTCAAATTGCCACTCACTGACTGTCGAAATCTCGCCAATTTATATGAGACAGACCATGAAACTTAAACTCTCCGTTACACACGAACGTGTAAAATCGAACTTTCCACACCATACTTCCTCAGAAAATTGTCAAGCGTTTGGCGTGTGCGGCGGTCTAACGCGAACTCCGCTCATACTGAAATTAATTATAATGTAATAAATGTAGTTACACTATCCAATATGTTCTCGAAAATTACTAAACAGGAGGTAGTGACGGATTACCTGTGGATTACCTGTGGACACCATGGATAAGAGGTCGTCAATCTGCAAAGTATACTGTTCGCAAGGAGTAATCATAGATTATACATACTTTGTTGAGGTTCGGGCACTGATACAAATATAAAACCATAATTATATGCAGATGACTTAAAATAAAAAGGATAATTGAAGAAAGAAAGAATTAAATAGCGAAACACATCTGGAACTTTCTTGAACTAATTAATTTACTTGGATATTCCCTTTTCTATTCAATGCCTTTTTTTTTTGGGGACCACTGTGTTTTAGGAAATAAACGGTCAACGAACGGAACATATTTCTACCAATAAAAGACAAAGACACAGTCTTCCTCTGACACTTTTTAAAATATATGATGTCATGTTTAGAACGTGGAAATCATGTTTTCATGTTCCGAAAAATATTCACTCAAATTCTTAGTTTTATGCTGGCGACAAAGTTACCTTCCTATATAATGCAGAAAAACTTCAATATGCAGTCAATATTTCAAATAGGTTTAAAAGCACTTATGATTTTAAAATTTCTGCTGATACACAATGAAAATGACGTTTTCAAGGCAAATTGTCTGTAAGAACAAAAATTAAGCAATAGAAAATAAAATGTTACAAGTGTCATATGTTTGATGTTTTTTCATATGAACGGGATATATATTTAAATGATAAGTTTAAAATGTTTAGTAATATTTGAGAGATGATATATAAATTTGAAAAATTAAACACGAACCATACGATTTGGTTGTATAATTCAATAGCAATACCAGTTATCGCATATCGAAAAAAATCAACTGAAAATCAAGAGTGGTTCTAGAAAGAGATAACAATAAAATCCAAGCGCTAAAATTATATTTTTACGGATTAACCAAGCATACGACATTATGGAAAATACGTTAATATATGTTGCTGAAAAATATCGGCGTTCAGATATTACATTATTTTCAAATATTAATTAAAACTAAGCTCTTCCTGCAGCATTTTTAATTTGCATATTATACGTTAAAATGTAATTGTGAAAGTGGTTTTCGTAATGAATAGGCCTAATTTAGGAAAACGCATAAATATACCAATGGCGGTTGAATAATTTGCCAGAAAATTCTATGTTTTGTAATTCTTCACGTGATATTATAGGCTTAATGTTATTGTATGTCCACAGTGACGCCGCTGAAACCATCTAATTCCCCCCCCCCTTCCGCTCGTCCAAACACACTATCAGGTAGTCAATAGCCAAGGCGANCCTTTCCGCTCGATCCAAACACACTATCAGGTAGTCAATAGCCAAGGCGAGTATAATGACCAGTATCTAGGTGAGAAGAAGATAAAGGAATAGTGCGCGGTGCAGATGCGAGTTTGACCCCGAGGCCATTCGCAATATCTTAACATAATGCTACGAAATTATTTAATCTATTTTGGCGAAAAACAGTTAATGGTATCGTAAATTTTGAGCTTTACTTATTCTGGTATATAATTGACATTTCTTACTATTCCTAAAGATAGTAAGAGCANGTATCGTAAATTTTGAGCTTTACTTATTCTGGTATATAATTGACATTTCTTACTATTCCTAAAGATAGTAAGAGCAGTTAATTCATTATAATCATATACTTGCTATTACGTTCAATTGTGCAATATAAAAGATAATAGTTACACAATGGTAATAAAAACGGTATTCGATTTTTCTACCTTATTATTAAAGCGTAAATTATATATTTTATTAATATTCCTGTTAATCAATTTAAGTCGTCCATCTTATCGCNTACCTTATTATTAAAGCGTAAATTATATATTTTATTAATATTCCTGTTAATCAATTTAAGTCGTCCATCTTATCGCGGTCGTGACTACATTCGGGTAATAAATACAAACAGTGTAAATAAAAGGGGTTGTTTTCCTTTATGGATTCTTTGTTTTGGCGAAGCTGGCCATGATCGACACTGCTTCTCTGTTAAATTGTTCAAGACATGCAAATGTTAAAGCAATATTATAGTTACGCAAAAATCATAGAGATAATTTTTATTTGTTCTAAATTATATTTGGCAATTTACACGATTTGGACTGAATTAAATGGCAATTAATACATATTAAGCTACGTCCTAAATATGTGTACAGGAAAATAAGGCGAAGTCAGTAATAAAAATTTAATGCAATCAGGCGAATAAGTATCTGCAAAAAGTCTTGAAACAGTAGGGATTTTAAGCTGGATGAGATGGCATTTCAGACTGTAATTTTATTTCTACGATTAGTGTGACAAGTGAAGTATTTGACCAACATGTTCGCGTTAGTTACTTTTCTATTATGTTAACAAAGATTTAAATGTGTTTTCCTACACAGCAACGTAAATTAACATTTATGTCGTTTTGAATTCTCTTATACTCGCCCAGCTAAAATGTGACGGTATAAACGAGCTCATAATTGCGGTAGTAACTTCATGTTGGTGGCACCACTGTTATTTGAAACTGTTTGCTCATTGGGTAGGTTTCGTGTCTTTAAACGCGGTTTTTTCGTAATTCTTTCAAATACCTTAAACATTGTCGTTAAAAGATTTTTACTGTGTTTGCTGTACAACAAATACTCATGTTTACGTGTTTAACATGTAACCCCGCTTATATGTACGAAAAAAAACATGTGTGATAAGATTTCAAATGTTTCGTTGCAAAAATTCCAACCCTAAATTAATTGTGGAAACCTTAAACGTCCCCAGGAAATACTATAACAAACTCGTTACTCATGAAATGTATGACAGCAGTTTTTTTCACTTACATTTCACAAGTTTATTGCTGCTTACAATGAATTTATCTTTTACAAATGTTTAAAAATCTTGCATAATAATGTAGCCATCAATGCCACCCTGCGGGGACAAAACAATATTTCTTTTGGGAAATTTAAATTAAAAAATCGAAATACGAAAATAATTATCTACGTTATATATTAATATGTTTTCCGGCAAATTATTTTCTTTGAGTCCTAAAATGTTTAATAACAGTTCGGTGAATTATCACCTAATATATTTTACGCTTCGTGGTTGGCAGCAAATAATCCTTAACAGCCCCAAATCTACCCAGCAAATAAGACAGAAGGCCTAACCTGGGAGTGCCAACTCTTTCTGCTTACATGTTCTTTGGCCACGATTTTGTGGAGATTCCTAGAAGCGATAAACTGCAATGTGACAGGTCATTATCCCCGGTGCACGGGCGTCTTGTCTCCCTCCTTCACCCTCCCGAGGAGGCGTATAACGATCCACGCTGGTTGCCTACCTACAGGCGTCGCACTTTCTGTAGCTGACATAAACATCTCCATTTTTGGAGGTAGAATCACACTGAGTTTCCCTTCCATTCAAATTTAAAGGTTCTGGATATCAGAGCAAAGTACATCATTTCATAAATTTTCTGAATATATTATCTTGAATAATTTTTTAAGATAGTCTGAGCAGAAACTAGTATACATCGGCAACAAAAGTTCCAATTGTCAGTATTTATACACTGTACATGTATATGAATATAAATTTGTAACGACCCTTAGCTGCTTTATAAAAAGAATGGTGCACAAAAGTCTTGGACAGGAACTGCAGTGTAAAATTTATTACTCAAAGGTACTATGTTTTGTTGGCAGAGGAAACACTGTTTTCATTCCGTCAGTGTAATCGCCCCTATTTCTGCCACATTCTGCCACACGTGTGGAAGGCGTCTTACGCAGTCAGCGCGCCCAGCTATGTTCAAGTCCCGCAGTGACCGCCGTATGGCATGAACAATGGCTTCTCTAGGGTCGTGCTGCTTCCCGCGAAGTTTTTCCTTCATTTTGGTGAAGAGAACGTAATTGCAGGGACTCATATCAGGTTAATACGGCGGATGTTACAATTCCTCCCATTACGAATTACGCAACACATCCATCACATCGTTAGCAGTGTGACACAGTGCGTTCTCACTGCAACACTGCATTGTCACATGCATCACACAGTCCCTGAGAACCGTGTTGTACTCTCCGACCACGAGCCACTTCGATTTTGATCCACGTATGTTCTTTTTTCGTAGACTTGTTGCTGGGGTGCTTCCACTGTCTTCTTCTACTTCACGGTATTGCAGTATTTGACTGAATAACACACAACCGTTCCCCCTCGCTTCACTTCATGGTCTGACCTTCCCTCATGAGAAACACAAACCTCGTATCTCTGTGACTCACACCTCTAATGTACCAGCAGTGTTACCACTACTTTGTACCCAATACACGTATTTCGTCTGCTAACTACACAGATGAAGTGAAAGATATCTGAAAATTCTTGCAGTCGTGAGAATGGTAGATTGTGATTTTAGAGTTCTTCAACGTGTTGTTTAATAAATAAACCGTGGGATGTGCATTAGTGACTCAGTTTACATGCTTCCCACAATATAACTCATCACCATCATGACCAGCACCATCATAATCGTAAGATGTGTCGTATCACTCCGGCGAAACGGGTGAAGTTTAAATTTCCATGTTAGACCACTTCAAGGGTGTATCTTGACCACAAAAATGCTGGTAAAACATCAAACGTAAGACAACAGTGTGGATGTTGGAAGTCTCTGAATGAACTTGGCCAGTTTTGCATGTCAAGACTCGTTCTAAGCGACAGGCATGCAAAAACTGCAACAAATAACATAGGAATTCAAAGCTGGGGTCTCGAAGAACCTCCGTGTGAGGACTAGGTAATGTATTTGGCATGATATGGACGCAATTAAGTTGCCGAAGCCTAACCCGTTTATTATTCATAACAGCACTGCACAAAGATTTGCGCCCGCCTACTCTGGGCTCGGGAAAACCGCCAATGAACACTAGACTGGAAACACGTAGTCTGAACTGACGCGACGCGTTTCAACTGATTCGGGAAAATAGAAGTATCAGCGGTTGGATAAAATTCTAGAAGTTCACGGACGACACTTTAAATCACGGAGAGACCCGCTAGCCGGTACAGTCTCTTCAACTCTACCGGCTAGCGACTTGCTCCGTGATTTTACTCGGGTGTGTTTATCTGGCATGCATTAAGACTATACAAATATCCGTGACCGATGAGCATTATGTGCACATTCTTCCGGATGTGTTAAACCCTTTAATGTCATGTAAACCTGGCAGGTTTCTCGTCGCACAATACCAAATTCTGCCACCAGACAAGTCCTGAATACTAAATTATGGTTGGAGGCACACTCATCCAAGTTTGAAGTCATGCCAAGACGGCCCCTTTATTTGCATGATTGTATCGTTTTTACTGCAGTTCTACGATTCGGAGGTAGATACTACGTAGTATTACATGAGTGGGCAAGTTTTTCTGGCCCTTGAGTGTACATCACGTAATTTTTCATAATGTGTATACCTAAAGAGGCTCACCTTTCATCGTGCTAGACACGTGAGTCAAGTACCGGTACAGCTGATGGCCATACCTCTAGTTAGAACGATTGTCTATTGCCAGAAGAAGACTAGTCATTTAAAAGTGTTTCCTGGAATATTGTTCTTTTTCACAAAGTTGCTTAAAAAAAATTTCAAAAAAGGTTTTTAAATAGTACCTTACATTAACGACTGCGGAAAAGCAATCCCAGAGGCGCAGGAACAGGCGGTACAGAGTTACAATGTACATACCTCCACATATTTTGTTGGTGGGGTACAGCATCGCATATAGTACTCCCCTCTCTTAAATAATACGATTGGCACGCTTTTTAATTTCTTAATAAATTCTGCAAAGCAATGTTAACCGAAGAAAAATTTTGCTGCGTGCTACAGCATAAAATTCTTGTATCTTGTTAAGCGATGAATGAAGGAAAAAAATACTTGAAAATTACTTTTCGATCATTGCAATTAAAACGTTTTAATAAGGGGCAATAGTTCTAATACCCTTTTCCGTTCCCCGCCGATTTCCATTAGTCTTCGAAAATGTGATCTGTATTTGACTAGGGTGTCAACCTGTTCCACAAATGTTTGAGCGCCACTAAGCTGACTGGCAAAAATGGAAAGTAAGAGGTCGGTGTAGTTATGGTGAGTCCACAATACAAATAAACATAGATCAGAGCGCATAGCAAATAACAATAGTACATTACACACGACCAGCAACCTTCAGCGAAATTGATTCCAAATGAATACTTAATGCTATATTTTTGGCCAATGAAATTTTGCTATGAGTCTGGCAGTTTGTTGGCAGTGTTGGTAAAATGTTTCGGCTGTCCTTACTTACACTAAATGAAGTATATTAACAGATTTAGCGTGGGATTGTAATGAAAATGGACAGTGATTTTAAAAAGTTGGCATATTTTATTGCCTATAAAATGCAAAGATATAGATAACCTTTAAAACATTATGATATTACTATGCCATCTATTCGTTCCTGTGCATTTATATATTGCAACATTTCTTCATTTCTGCAGCATAGCTATGTTCCTCCATTTTTTACAGTTAAGTAGACAATTGTGTTAAAAATTTCTTACTCTTTCCTGATTGGATGTGCCCCGTGCGGCTGCATAAGAAATTAAAAATAACCATTCCCTTTATGCCCTATGTCAGGATCTCTCATGCACATATTGTGAGTCAATAGGTTCTAAATCATACTGATCAATTCTTGTGGACACGACCTACGTTCTACGGTTACTGTTATGTTTTCGATTGTGAATCCAGCTTTACTGTACAAGCAGTGCTTTTAAGGGCGTTTGATACCAAAAAATTAATTATTTTATAATAGTATCGAACATTCTTCAGCCTGTACGCACTGCATGTGATAACATTTTCCTAGAATAAAAAAGTTATACTTTATATTTGTCGAATAATTTGATGACAAATCCAACTTTTTTTCTGTTTTGCTGCAGCCATAGTAATAAATACCCACTAATATGTCCAAATAAAAAAATTATAATGTAAAATAATGTCATGGACTACCGCTTGGCAGATATGTAATCACCAATTAACAGTTCACGCATTAAAAAAAATTATAATTATGGCAATTATTTTATATATTTAACTTATTTTTTCATATATATGGTGTGTTATTAGGTAATTGCATATGTGTCACGTGGTAGCGCACAGCATTAGTATACGTTGTAATTTTTATCATTTGTTAAAGTTAGTATTTGTTATTATAACTGCAGCAGAACAGGACAATTTTGGAATTGACATAAAATTGTTCAAAAATATAAAGTTTAATGTTTCTTATTCGANACTGCAGCAGAACAGGACAATTTTGGAATTGACATAAAATTGTTCAAAAATATAAAGTTTAATGTTTCTTATTCGAGGAAAATGGCAACATACACAATGTGTACAAACTGACCAATGTTTGGCACAAATATGAAATAATTAATTTGTTGGTATCTGACACCCTTAATGCCATCGTGGTGGAGAAAGGATAGCGAAGCTGAGAAAGACGCGCGGGCTCGGAGAAGCTTCTACCTCATGGAGAAGCTTCTACCTCAGAGTGCCTGCCCCTGGCGGCAGTTTGGCGCACAAGCCAGGCTTCCGAATTCCGGCGCTCTCGGCTGTGCGCTGCGCACGTGACATTCCACAGGCATCCCGCTGCCACACTTCGCCTCGGGGAACTTGGAGATCACTTCGCCTCGCCTCTCCACGTGCCTTCAACCCGGCCGTCAAGAGGCCCGTCCGCCCGAGGGTGTGTTCACGCTGCCGAGTAATAAGGTCAGTATTTCTGCGGCTTTAAGCTGGGTTCGCAATTGAAAAATAACAGTTATACTCCATTCATAATTAATTACAATTATCATGAAGCTTTGCTAAAGTTTTACTTCACGGATATTCCTCCACCTCATATAAACAAAGCTTACAAAATCACACCAGAGGGCTAACGCACTGAATTCGTACGCACTCTGTGTAATATTTTGTATAAGAATTATTTCATACAAGGCATTGCCAACTCACCTATTTTCTCTCTGCCTTTACCCTTATTAGTTAAAAATTAAATATTATAATTAATAGATAAAATATAAGTAAAAGTAAAATTTTACAAAAAAATATGGTAGTTTTATGTTTACACAAGTTTAAAACGCTTGTAATATATAACATATTTACGAATCTACCAGACGCGTTATACATGGGGTGTTTTTTCATAACTTTGATTCAAAAAGAGTGAAGAAACCGCGAATGGACTATAATTGACCCTTCCATCCCCAGTGCAGACAATTGGCTACATCCTGCACTGGAAGGTTATTTTTGATCGGTACTGTACATTGCAAGGCTCAGTGCCCAATGATCTCCGCTGGGGGTAGCTAACTCTTAAACCATGCTACTGCCTAACGTCATGACCATATATTCGACCTCTAAACACAACGTCTGCAGTTCATTGGCTGTATTAACGAAACATGCTCTTCGTCAAATTAAGTATAGCACGCATCAAAAAATTTCTTATTTGCCACACCAGAAATCTAAAATTATTGTGGCAATTGAAGGGTTACAGAATAATGACGTGTACAGAAGAACTTAAGTGTTTTTCCCACTAGAAATTAGCTGGTCGAGTGCGTGCTTGGGTTCTGCTTAATCATTAAAATATATAATTTTATTGTATATCTTATGTAAAAGTTGAGTGGCGGTGACGAATCAGAGCAGATCTGTCAGTGTTGTTGGCGGCAAGCTGTTATTTACAGGCATGAAAGAATAAAAGTTTTATAAAACCTATGTATGTGCATGTTTATGACTATGTGTATGAATTAAGAATACAGTATAAAGTTTCGTTTTGCCAGAAAATGCTTGCTTTTAAGATTGATAAGCTTTTCGAGGTTAGGAATAGTTATCAACGAAAAGTAAACAAGGAAAGCTCGTTGCAAGTTTTCATTGACTGAACTTAAGAATTATCGTGTGAATTGTAAATCGTAAATTCAGAAGACTTAGTTCCATGTGTGAGAAACTGCGGTTACTGCATAATTCTTGATTCATAATTTTTTAAATTGCAAACCCACTCTTCCGAGCCTGTATGTCCGTTTCTTCTTCTCGTGAATTTTAAGAAATGATGCTGAAATTTTTCTCACGAGAAAAATAAAGCTGCAAAGTGAGTATCTAGATCTCACCCTGATCCAATTTAGTCAGCCACTTAAATTAGGTAGGTTGATTTCATAAATAGTTATGTAGGTTGTTAACAGGCTTTTTTTTCTTTTCTAAACTGAAGCTTATTAATGACCCCGCTTATTGTTCGTGAGTAAATAAAGACAGCTTAAAATTAAACTTAATTTAAATGTATACCCAATAATGCTCATATTTCCACGAATCATACCGGATGTTCACGAACAAATGATAATAAACACGAGTGGTCTATATAAGTGC
>NQII01003057.1:281714-290218 GCA_002778355.1 Clitarchus hookeri
TCAAATTATGAGAGAAAATAATTCAACAATATTATGCAATCTTTCTGTATGCTTTTCGAATTAATATCAAGCACGTAAAGAAAGCGGGGTTGGAGAGGGCAGGATACGACGTGAAAAAGGTTTCGAGTTGCGTTTCATTTCTATACTGGTTGTTTTATTGTGCATTTCATTTTGAACACCTATACATTACTATTTTATCACGAAGTTTAGTTTCTAAAACTAAAAACTGCTGTTTTATGACCACATAAAATAAAATGTATTAATTAATCTACTAACTCTTTCTTATCCGCGTATTTTCTGCTTGTCTGATGTGCGTCGGCACTGCTCTCAGAATAGCAAACGTAATATTAATTTATGTTCGTTCATGCATCAGCTGATACAGGATTTTGTAAATGGCACTTTATTTGTTTTCATACACGTCAAGTTGCCACTCACTGACTGTCACTGTGTGGCCTTCTAATATGAGATGGACTATAACTGAGGGTCTCTACTCCTTGAAAAACGAACATCTTCCTGAGGAAACAGAGACTAAGTCCTATTTGCATGTGTCGGCTGAAACCGTCACATGTAGATAGAAAGCTGTGCCACTCTGCTTCGTCAGTGTGGTCAGTTGAGGGGGCTAATCAATTTAGGAGTTTTGAGTTTATTGAAAAATTGTTTGGGCTTGCTACAGTGGTAAAGAGAGTTAAAATAGTTTGCGTGCATCAAACTAATCGGCAAAATTACTTCTACAGGAGCTGTTTGTACAGCCTGGATCCAAAGCTTGGGAAAAGAGTCCATGCAGAAAGAGCTCACTGATGCGGGTGTTACCTACAAGCCGGAGGATTGAATCGAAGTCTTGTGGTACCTTATGCATGAGCTGGTGAGAAAAGGAGGACTTGTTGGTGAGTTCGCTTCAGTGACATTTTTTAAAATCTCAAATATCTGCCAATAATATGAGCGATGGTTTATAGGTAGTGCGCAGTTTGAATTTGGGTGCTGTAGTTCAACTGCTAGTTCAAATGGCTTAAGTATTTTCACTTAATATCTGTGAAATAGCTGTATTATATGCTGCAATAATGTTTAAAGTACTCGAATCCTTGCAGAGTGTGGTAGGGCAAGCCATTAGTGAGTGTATGTCTTTTTGCGAATTTTGCCAGGCTATTTTGTGGCAAACAGGTACTTCAGTAGCCATTGTACACCAGCGCATAAAATTTTTAGAAATAATTGAGCATCCTGGAGAATCAATGTAACATTTTGTAAATGAGATGATTTGACTGGCAGAAGTTTTGGGTTTGCAGTGTACGGAAGCAAATTTGGTAGATATTAGGTTTTTAATTTTTGGCTGAAAACATTAAGTTCTTTACATTTGCCACAAAACCACAAATGTTGCAAGTGTTGTTAGAGTTGGTAATTCAGGTAGAATTTAGTTGGTGATTGTAAGCAAAATATGGATATCAACCTAACAGGCAGTGTCAAATTAGTTTTTGGTCAAATCATCCGATGGCGAAATATTTTTATAAGACCGCCAAATTTGTTTTCGAGTAAATCACACAACGGCAAACTGTTTTTATAAAAAGGCCGAACGGTACCGGAAATTAGTACCGCCAGGAAACAGGGATCAGTTGGGCGTAAAAGAAATGTCCGATGGTCAAAACCGGTGAAAATGGTGAATTGTTACATATGTGGTAATCCTGGTAACCGTCACTTTAAATGTCAGTTGCGAGGGAAACCTGTAGGTTCAGTTTCAAACACCAATTTGTTTAATAGAATTGGCTTGCTGTATGTTCCATTAATAATTGGAAATTTAAAAATGTCTACTTTGGTAGATTCTGGTGGCTCTGCATCTCTAATAAAACACAAAACTTGTAATAAATTTATGCACGATGCGCCGGTTGGTACCGTACAAATAAAAATGGCGGATTGTGTCATTTTTTCCTTAGCAGACAGAGGATTGATCAAATCAAATGTTGTGGCAGTGATAAAAATAAAATTGAACAATGGAAAATGCCTTTTCTTGTTTTTGGAAATTTATCACATGATGTGATGCGTGTGTGCAACCAGTGGATAGAAGAGTGTCGTACGCAGCGACGAGCGGGTACTGGACAAGGCAATGTGACCAGAGCACGGGATGACCACCATCTTGTCTGCATGGCCGTAACGGACCGTACAGCCTCGTCCACAGTGTTGGCTCGACACTGGAGCACTGGAGCACTGCAACGTGTTGTGGACCTGTCTGCGTCGATGGTTCGACGCCATATACTGCAGGCTGGACTGGTGGCATGCATGCCATTGCATCGACTTTCACAGACCAGAAACCACATACTCCTCAGACTGCAATGGGNGCTGGACTGGTGGCATGCATGCCATTGCATCGACTTTCACAGACCAGAAACCACATACTCCTCAGACTGCAATGGGCACGTGAATGCTGTCGCTGGCATGCTGAGTGGCAATATGTAGTGTTTTGGACGAGTCCTGCTTCAACCTGTTTTACAGTGATGGCCGCATACGTGTTAGACACTACTGTGGTGATCGCAATCTGGCAGCCTGCGTTGTGGTGTGGCATGGCAAACAAAGACCAAGCATGATGTTGTGGGGCGCCATCGGATGCAACATGCAATCTCGACTCCTATGTACGGAGGACAATCTGAACAGCAACTGCTACATCAGGGAGGTTTTAGAGTCCAATGTACTGCCCCTCTTTCAGGTAACTCCACATGCCATATTTCACCAGGACAATTCCCGGCCACATGTGGCGAAGAATGTGTAAGCCTTCTTCAATGAACGACGGGTGCCACTGTTTCCCTGGCATTCACGTTCGCCTGATGTCGACCATCGAACATGTCTGGGATATGGTTGGTCGGCGACTTGTTCGCTACAGTCCTCCAGCAGCTACTGTTGATACTTTGTGGACTCACATACAAACTGCGTGTAGGGAGATTCCCCAGGAACATATCCAGGTCCTCTTTTATTCCATGCCACGCCGTTTAGGGGCTGTGATTGCAGCACGCGGGGGCATCACACCATTCTGAATTCTCAAGGACAGATCATGTACAGTTTTGTAATCCTAATCAATTGCGTATTGTGAAGTACCTAATCTGTGGTATAAAGTTCATTTCAATCTCGTGCATCCTTCGAAGGTGTTGCATTTCTCACAAATGTTAGTGTATATACAGGCTGTTCGGAAACTTACCCGAAATATTTCAGGAGGTGATTCCTTGTCGAAAATAAGGTACACACACATAATGCAACTCATTTCCTAACCCAAATCCTTAGGGAGATATAAGCCCTTGAAAATTTAGTTTAGAAATAGGTTTTCTGACAAAATATCGGAAACGGTACAGAATTGATTTACGATTGTCTGGATATAGTTTAGTGTTATGGATATACGCAATCTGTGAAAAAACCGGCGTTAATACCTTGCCCCTTTATAACAATAATAGGGATGAACATCCTCTAATTGTAAACAATATTTTTTACCTTTAATATCTATGCAATGTTGATGCTTTCTTATTGAGCAATACGTCCTACTTTAAAAAAAGGCTGTTGTTACAAATACCTAGGACCCAAGGTTTCCTTTTAAAACACGCATAAAAACTTTTCAGCTGCTGCGATACAACGCCTAGCACGTAGGCAATACTTATGCACGCGGAAGTAAACACATCGTGAGCAACCGATGCTGGGCCTACTGTTTTTAAGTTTCCTTAAGTGGGAAATTTACTAAAGTAACACGATCATAAGTTGTGCATACGTACTAAGTCTTGTCGCTGCGATATCGTTAAACATATATAAAGGTTCAAATGAGTCAGCAAGTACCAAACAAATGCACATCACAGAAATTGCCAATGTACATGTTTCCCTTATGTGGTTGATCAACTGCAACAAAAGGTAATGATTGAGGAGTTACGTGATTTGTGTATTTCTGCTGGTACAAATTACACGTTTCGGACCACTGCAGCCTGCTACACCATACATCAAATGCATGTNTTCAAATGAGTCAGCAAGTACCAAACAAATGCACATCACAGAAATTGCCAATGTACATGTTTCCCTTATGTGGTTGTTCAACTGCGATCAAAGGAAATGATTGAAGAGTCACGTGATTTGTGTATTTCTGCTGGTACAAATTACACACGTTTCGGACCACTGCAGCCTGCTACACCATACATCAAATGCATGTTATGTCAGCTAATTCCTCCCACATAAACCATGGCATGCTGCTTAAACTGCAATCTTATACACATACAAGCCCAGCACATACTTACTGTCTCGTTTTACTTGTGAATGCTCTCGGGAATAGTCTATCCAATATTGGTTGCTTCCGATGTGTTTACCTCCGCGAGTACGACGTATTGTCTATGTGCCAGGCGATGTATCGTGGCCGCTGAAATCTTTGTGAGAGTTTTAAAAGGAAACGGTGGGTCCTAAGCACTTTTATCAAGCGGACCCTTTTCGTTAAGTAGGACGGTNATTGTCTATGTGCCAGGCGATGTATCGTGGCCGCTGAAATCTTTGTGAGAGTTTTAAAAGGAAACGGTGGGTCCTAGGCACTTTTATCAAGCGGAACCTTTTCGTTAAGTAGGACGTTATGCTCAATAAGACAGCATTAACATTGCATAAAACTTGAAGACAATAAAACTGTATAGAATTAGAGCATGACCATCCCAATTATTATTATGAAAGCGGAAGGTCTTAACACTGGTGTTTTCATNGTAGGACGTTATGCTCAATAAGACAGCATTAACATTGCATAAAACTTGAAGACAATAAAACTGTATAGAATTAGAGAATGACCATCCCAATTATTATTATGAAAGCGGAAGGTCTTAACACTGGTGTTTTCTTATGCTGAAGATTTCGATAATACTTAACATCATTCCTAAAATGGTAATTTAATTACACGCTGTTTAATATATTTTGCAAAAATTCCATTGGTAAACTTGATTTTTAAGTGCGTATATCTCCCTAAGGAATTGAGCTAGGTTTTAAATTTTATTGCACGTGTATATCTCATTTTTTACCAGAAATGACCTCCCGCAACATTTCGGGCGAGTTCCCGAACAGCATATATGTATATATATTCGAAATTGTCATTCTATTGTGAACGACTCGTCAAGTATCGGAAAACTTAAAAATTGTTTTCCTTAACATAAGAAAAATTATGTAAGTTTGGAAACCTATTAGTATCTCTACAAACAGAGGCCGCAGTGGCTGAATGGTTAGACTGCTCGCTTCCCACCGCGGCGAATCGGGTTCAATACCCGGCCGGGTCACTCCCGGATTTTTGCAGGTGGGAATCGTACCGGACGATGACGCTGGAATACGGGTTTTCTCGGGGATGTCATGTTTCCCCCGCCTTTGCATTCTGGTGCTGCTCTATTTTTAACACATTTCACCATCATTGGCTCTAAATACTTCGTTACTCAGCAACTCAACTCAATGCAAACAATTTTTCACATAGATTTGTCCTTTATTCTTTGCCTCAGTTTCTCGCCAGCTTATTTATCAAGAAATAATTCTTATTCCCCGTCACTGGCTAAAAGCGTCAAAATTAGTGTTCGGCGCTCGTGCAACGCTCTCGACGGCCGTCGCCAGCGTCAAAGCTCTGATTGGCTGAAGTTTATTTCGTCGCGTCGCGTCGCTCAGTTGGGAAATCCGCTTAATTGTGGTAACGCACGTCAAGAAAGGCGAGTTCATGTGGTCTCCAACCCCTCACTCGCCACCACCCACCCCTGGCTCCGCAGTCATACTATAGATATCAGACTACTAATTATAGTCTATTCGTGGTTTCTTCACACTTTTTTAATCAAACCTGGGAAAAATTACCTCATGTTTAATGTGTTTGGTTGTTCCCTAAATATGGCATGCATGATAAGCTTTTTATATTTTGTTAAAATAACATTTTTTTGTTGAATTGAAGTTTTACTTACGTATATTTCATCTATAAATTATATTATATAATTTATAATTAACCTGAATCAAAACACGGAGAAAATGGTTGTGTTGTTAATGCCAGGTAAGAAATAGTTCCAGTGCAAAATGATATTAAACTCAGTGCGCACGAATTCTGTGCGTTGTCCGTTTGGTGTATTTTCCAGGCTTAGTTAAGCTTTAATTGTATGAGGCGGAGAGACAGTCTGAAAGTAGTCTGGTCTCATATAATCGAATAAAAACAATTTCACACTACTCCATCGACGCTTCGATACTACCATTATGCACTCTGTATTGTTGTGGTTACATAATGTGCAGAAAAAAAAAGTTACTGATAAAACTAACTAGACTAATTTCCTCAATATGGGTGCAATTAATTTTTGAATAATTTCTTTAAAGCTGAGTTGGTAAGAAGGACTTGACTTCTCATTGAAAGCAAAAACTTTAGAAATGAAACCAGAAACTAATGCAACAGTAGTGCGACAATTACAAATACACACATGCCTTACCCGGGACACGAACCCAGAAAATCTCGTACTACAAGCTAGCATGCAATACACTGCATTACGGTGGTTAGGTTCGGAGCATTAACTTCGGATTTAATTAGTCTAATGTTATTAATGATGATAGGGTTTACTAACCTAAAATATTTACAGGGCCTTTATTTTTTAAATAAGTGCTGAGCCACATAAAACATGTAAGTTTACATGGCCTATCGTAGCGCTACTTGTGCGAACAATTTGATGGAAATAGGTTGTTTGGCCCCTGAGATATGACATAAAAATCTTTATTTTCTACGCCATTGTACGAAATTGCCAGAAAAATAGGCTCTACATATGATGCTTCTAATGTATACTGTCTAAATACAAATTTTGGTTTTGGTTGAATATGGATAGATTGTTTAATAGATATGTCAAACTTACCTAAAAGATTTATGAAGCTGCCATTTTGATCATCCTAGTCTGCCCCATTTTAATCATGAAGGTTTACATGGCCTTCTGTAGCACTTGGGCTGTGCACAATTTGGTACAAATCTATTTTAAATGTTCCAGTATAACATTTGGTGGGAATCGCTTGATTGGTCCTTTAGATATGGCATAAAATATCCATAATTATCATGTGGCTATCTTCATAAATTAAGGACCAAAAAGTAATGTAGTAGCAATATCTATAATTGAATGCTTCCAATATAGAAAGTTATGTTAAAATAGATTACATAGTTGCGTAGATATCACTCACAAAACTAAAATGATTTTACAGCCACATTTCTTAAAATAAGTGTGCCCTTCTTTAAAAAAATACATTTATTTTTATGGCGTACCACAGAACAACATTTTCGCCTAATTTTGTAAGAATAGCTTAATTGTTTCCCGAGATACGAGATAAAACCATTTTTCAATGGTGCGGCTTTCTTACAAAATGGCAGAGAAATGAGGCACTCCATAGAGAACTTTTACAGCTGTAATAGGTACTGCCAGCATACCAAGTTTATTAAAAACATGGTTTCGACGATATAGTGTTCTAAGCTAAAACTTGCTATACAGCCACCATTTTTAAAATAAGTGTCTGACATACTTAAAACATACCACTTGACTTAATATGACTCAGTACTACTTATTTGCCAAATTTGATAGGAATTGGTTTATTATTTCCCAAGATATAACATAAAAATTTATTTTATTCGCATGGTGCTATCTTACAAAATGGTGGACAAGAGGTTCTCCGTGTGGAAACAGTTCATAGTTGCAATGTCTGCTACCAGCATACAAAATTATGTTGGAATTAATAAAATAATTTAGACGATATATATTTCAAACATGAAATTGATATATGGCAGCCATTTTATAAATAAGTGCCTGAAATTCTTAAAATATATCACTGAGCATAATCTGTATCAGTACTACTTGTTTTGCAAATATGGTATGCATCGATTAATTATTCACCGAGTTATGACATAATACTTTAATTTATTCGTATCGAATTATCTTCTAAAATTGCCGATAAAAGTTGTTATTTGTTTACATTTATCATTATTTGTAATAGATACTTTCAGTGTACAAAATTTGGTCGAAATTGTTTAAATGGTATTGCACATATATTAAATTAACTGAAAACCTTTGTATGACCACGATTTTGAAAATAAGTAACTAATCAGGTTCAATCACGTACTATTAAATGGCTTATCATAATGTTACACGCCAAATTGGGTGAGAATTGGTTGAATAGTTTACGATAAATAATGCTAAATTTATATTTTTTCAATTTGTGCCTTTTTTTTTATGGCTGATTAACAACAATATCCATCTCAAAATTTATGCTTACACAATAGCCTGCCAACATGCAAAATATGGCTTCGGTTGAATAGTGCCCGAGATATGCCATCACCCAAAAATTTATAATGGTCGCCATTTTGAAAGTAAGAGCCTGACATTGTCGAAAACTATGGGAGTCAGGTGTCATTACTAAGTATTATATGAGTATTAAGTTTGGTGAAATTCGGTTGAAGCATTGATAAACTGTCATGTTTGAAGGGGGGAGGGGGGACACCCATGCACAGACATACTTGGCGACATACCCATGCATACATACAC
>NQII01003058.1:9089-30175 GCA_002778355.1 Clitarchus hookeri
ATTTCAAGAAAATTCGTAATAATTATCGATAAGTTACAATATTATTACAGCACATTGAAAAGAAAACAAAACATTGGTGTACAACATTTTCCACGTGACTCAGTGAGATTCTTCCTTTGTTTCCATCTCAAAAAAGTCTGTGTAAACGTAAAAACTCATTTTTAACACAAGAACACAGCTGATATATTCTTAACATATTAATTTTACTGGGACATAATCTGTTATATAACTCCTTGATCAACACATCCTATCCTTATGCTACATAACATGCAAACATAGTCTCCCGACAACTGTTCTAATACAGTTTTTACCATTAATGTAATTCCGTTTGTTTACCAATAACATAATTTCCCTTTGGTAAGTTATTGGGGTACATTAATACAATTAAATCCTATAAATTTCAAAATTCACAACATGAATGATACCATAATTCTCCCTCTCGAAACCTTCTGTGCAGTACATGAAGTAATCTAGGATATTCTTGTCACATTGAACAATCAGGATACGTTTTATATTTATGATATACAACATGTTACTCTGCATGATTACAGACCAATCTCTTTTTAGTTCATACTCAGACCAATACATGAAATACCTAGTGAACCCCTGCCTCGCACCATTAATACAAAGCCTAGTCATCCTCTGCAACAATTTACTACCATAAATACACTGCCATGACATTGGTAAACCCTTTTAACATTATTGACAAAAAAAGTACATTTTTTTTAACCTTATATTAATACCCAAAAACACATACTCTATTTCAAAATTGCACTTTCATAACATTTATGAATACGAATATTTCTTGTATCACCTATTATTTGTTTTCTGAAAACAATTATATTTCTCACTACTAAACTTAATTCCTGGATGCTAATTCTGACATGTTTTTGTTTCATTAGTTATACAAACAAAATTATCATTACAATGATAATAACACTTTTCCCTTGTAACATTAGAGCCCAGTTACATATGTACGCTTCTATACATACCACTATATACATGAACACAAATATTTCCTTTACACAATTATTCCCATAAGTTGATATTATTCTGATTTCCCGGGCCTGAGTAGGGTCACANAAAAAGAAACAATTTTTTTTAACCATCAACACAAATATTTCCTTTACACAATTATTCCCATAAGTTGATATTATTCTGATTTCCCGGGCCTGAGTAGGGTCACACGTCAATTTGCATCCTTTACTCTATACACATTGTGTCCTTTCTACCATATGTGGGCCTTCATATTGACGCATTCTGCGTCCCTATATTTTATTCGTCAGAACACACGCTCTGGCGAAGCTCGCCGGTNTGGGCCTTCATATTGACGCATTCTGCGTCCCTATATTTTATTCGTCAGAACACACGCTCTGGCGAAGCTCGCCGGTGGACGACCACAAAAAGGATTAAGGGTTTTGTGGACGTGCCGGAAGAGTGACGCCAGGAGCCTCGCAGCTGCAAAGGCACGCTACCAAAGGTTTATGCACGTGCAACTGTTCCTGCACGTGCAGACGACATCCAGAGACAACGGAAGGCACCAGGGCGCGGACACAGCTGCATTTTGCAGCTGCCCAAGGGACACCGAGATCCCACCACCAGCTGCGTCTGTCCCGGGCTTGTACCGCAATAAACCATGAGAGCTTTTAGCGGACGTGCGTGCAGAACGGGACAATAAACGTCCAGGCCAGAACCAAGGGACGACACCATGCCGGCTGCGGACCACACGAGCGGCGGCCACGTGTTTTATGACCCAGGGGGCCGACAAGCACCCCGGACACGTGCAGAGATGGGGCAAGTCGAATATGGTGATCGAGCCTACATAACCACGAGGAGGAGGACCAAGCGGGGCAGTCGGCCGACGGAAACNTTTGCCCATTCCTGTTTTTTCCATTTTGCCCTACTTCTGAATGGTTGGATCTTCTGTTCATCTAAATTCCCCCCCCCCCTCAAGGATCTTTATTTCTTTTCTCTCTCCTCCCTGCCCTCCTTACTTTGTGCGCATTTGCAAAATTTGGCCATCCCGTTTCCTTCCATTTTGCTCTACTTCTGAATGTTTGAACATGTTCATCTGAGACACCCACCTTCACCCCTCCCAACAATGAGTTCAACGTCCTTTCACACTCGTGCAAGAATTGTGTGTGTCCCCTATTATCTCCAAAATTTTAGGCACTGCCCTTTCAAAAGCCAAACTCTCGTCTGAAAACAAGAGACCCTCATCCTGAGATACATGCCCATATTTGCACAATTGATTAAAGTTTACATCACCAAGTTGTTTACATTTTCCACCCCTCTCTCTTTCTCTATCGCGCTCTCTCTCTCTCTCTCTCGTTAATTTACTTAAACACAAAGTCACCTATTTCACACGTATTTTTGGAATTTTTTTTTATTATGTTCAGCTACAGTTTTCTTTAATTTATGTTGTTCAACATGCGTGTGATTTAAATTTTGTTGCAATTCTCTATGATTTTGCTTAATATTTTCCAATTTTTTCTCCAAAATATCAAACCCACTATTTTGTTCTACTCTACACGTTTGCATTTAATTCTGAATAGCTTCAATTTTTTCTAACAAGAGCCCAAATGCTTTCTCCATATAAGTCTTTGGCCTCTCTACTGTACTCTCGGGAATTACAGTGTCCCCATATATTAAAAATTTGTTCGCTCGCTTTCACTGTCATTCATAATGACCGAAAATAAAACAATTTTTTCTACAAACTACAATTTGAGAAAACTAAGTACAATAACCTTTGTACCAAGCTGTTTTTGCCCTGCATAGGCCTAGAACAAAAGAGAATATGTACTTTTAAATTTTTCCCAATTTTGTAATTACAAAATAAAAACTATTTCTCCAACACTTGCGGTTTACAGCGAGTTGCTCCCACGANCCATATAAGTCTTTGGCCTCTCTACTGTACTCTCGGGAATTACAGTGTCCCCATATATTAAAAATTTGTTCGCTCACTTTCACTGTAATTCATGATGACCGAAAATAAAACAATTTTTTCTACAAACTACAATTTGAGAAAACTAAGTACAATAACCTTTGTACCAAGCTGTTTTTGCCCTGCATAGGCCTAGAACAAAAGAGAATATGTACTTTTAATTTTTTCCCAATTTTGTAATTACAAAATAAAAACTATTTCTCCAACACTTGCGGTTCACAGCGAGTTGCTCCCACGANTTTTTCCCAATTTTGTAATTACAAAATAAAAACTATTTCTCCAACACTTGCGGTTCACAGCGAGTTGCTCCCACGATGTCCCTCAGTGTAGTGAAATGTTTACAACACATGCAGGCGCATTTCAGATGTTATGTAGATGGGAATCTTAATCCCTCAGAGCACCGCATCTCCGCACTCCCGTAGTCTCGAATTGTAGCAAAAAAAATTTTCTGGGCGTCCCTCTGCCCAAATACACATCTTCCGAAGACCGTAGTTCTCAAAGTTCGTTCTTTATTTATCTTAAATTAAGATGCCGAAATTCTGTACTCAATTTTATTGATTCCTTCGTATTCTCAAAACGAAATAAACAAATATCACTCTATTTCCATTATTGATTATGAAAATTTTTAACATCTTGCAGCAATTACAGATCAACTGCTTGCGTATAAATTTTCCAAGGAGGCAAACTCGAGGCTACCTACTCCCTAGTGGCTACGTATGTCGACGGAAGGTAATTTAGTATAAGAAACTGTTCAATCCGAAAAGGTTATAGAAGGTAAGCCACGGGTGCTACCCACGGTATGGTATATATTTCATTCAATATAAAATTTTAATTATTATCACCACATATGCGTCCGTTCTCAGAGGTGATGGCGGTACTTCTGGAAGAGGAATCTTCGACTCAACCTTCAGCGTCATTTTTCTTGTAGCCTGTGTTCTGGTTGGCTCTCCGCTGACCAGGCCACATTCCTCTTCCAAACAGCAATGGCGAGATGAGAGCCAATCAGGATACTTTTCTTTGGTTTCAGGTGATATACAAAATGCAATACTTAACACACTCTAAATCGTAATCTAAAAATTATATTAATGACCTGCCACCACAACCAAATAATCTTAAACCAAAGGACAATAATAAACCCCGAAAAACCGCAACGTTACACAAGGACTTGTGAAATGAGCATTTACTTTGTCAGGGCTTTGACTGATTTTCTTACTTAGGTTGAAAGTGTATTTAAACTTTACCCATACTGTTAACACTGTTCCATAGATGCCAGTAGGATTAGTTTGGGTGTATCAAGCGGCGAGCGTAAGTGAGCTTATTCGCTCTAATTATTTGGGTGCATCGATTTCTGAGTAATCAGAACTGTTAGAATCTCATAGCTACAAGTGTATACAGTTTTGTATGCCAAGTTTCATAGTTGCAAAAAGAATTATCTCTATCAGCCATTAAATCTTTAATATTCTTAATCATCCACGGTGTACGGTATTTCTGAAGGAACACGCGTGGTTAATAATTACATACCCTAGCAAAAACTTATGCACACCTAATTCCACTCCCAATGTGTGCCAGTCTGAAAGACTCGCAAAGCAGATTTTATGTTACGATTGTACAATTTAACTTCATTGACATTAATTAAGAAATCCTGTAACCCAAACACAAAAAATATGTTTTCCAATAACTTAAAAATCTCTCCAGGTTTAATTGACATGAGTAGGTACGAAAACACAAACAAATCTAAACTATTAGCAACCACCAAGACGAGTGCAAAATCCGCTTTACTTCCAGGGAATGGTCAAAAAACATTATGTGAGTCGGGCGCCACAAAGAAAATATCCGTGAAGAGCTTGTGTGTCCCTTGCAAGATAAAACTGTACAATCCCTTTATTCCGAACCGCATTTATACGTACAAAACCACATACATTCTGCAAGAAACTGAGTTAAATTGTAGGCGTATTTACTGTTACTTAAAAAAATAGGAATAACATAAAGAATTATTACATCAAACATGTGAGAAATTCAAAAAATTGGTCCAATCAAAAATAATGGGAAAAATTCAATTCTTATAAAGTTGTTTATTTTCCTGGTTGACGACACCAACAAAAATTTCATTAAAATAAACTATGTTTTATTGCCAAAGCAAGGGTTTGTTCTATCACGCTTACTTCGTCGGAATAGCCAGCGATAGAACAGAACTGTCGCAAACGATTCGGGTTTGCCACGATTACACACTTTGCGAAAACTTCACATCATTCACAGCAAAATATTTCTGCTTAAGTAAAATACTGAAAGGTTTCTTAGCTAGCTGCTAATGCAGAAAATCCCATCTCATTAGATTCCTTCTGAAGCAGGAGGATAAAATTGGGGAATTCGAGTTACTTATTTCCTTGATATCCTTTGAAGCCTGTTTATAAAAAACTCACGGGACCCGAGTACCACTACAGTCTAAAACACCAATGTAGTATTCAAGCTGACTATGATACGTGAATCATACCTTCTACTTCACACCGTGATAGTCGACCGAACAGACTCTTTTCTGCTTCAGGCAGTGGAAGCGTATCTTCTCAAGTAAACAAAAGTGTGTTCCCTGTACTGGAAAACTAAAATTCCCAAAAATTGTATTATTCCTACCAGGAGAGACCATGTTGGCTACCTGTGCCTAAAGATAACAACGCCAGTCACCGTAAAAATAGAAACATTTATATTTTCAACCATTTCGTCAAACGCAAACTACAACAATATAACTTAAACTCGTAATTTTCCTATTGGACCGGCATAGTGTGGCGCGCCTTTCAAAACACGTTATCGTGACGACCAAATAGATAAACAAACAAAGCCTAATGGCGTAGTTGCAAGACAGCATTTGAAAATGATGTAATAAAATCTTTACTAATTCACAAAACAGTTAATGCAAGTTCTGAGACGTTACTATCGTCTCGTAATTTTATTGTTTCATTTGCATTAAAAAGCATTCTAGTTTCAGTGTACCAGATTTATAGGCATAGCTACGTATAACTGCGCATCAGTACAGCTATGTATAGGAAATTTCTTGAACGCTTATTTTTAAGTATACACTGTCCAACGCTACTTGACTGTCTTGCCCAGAACTGCTGTTATGAATCGAAGTTCTGATTTCTGGCAACTACAAGTTTTGTAATAGCCAAGACACATTTATAATTAGATCACGAATGTTGTCATTTTCTTCTTTCTGTAACATAAAACACGTTCTTATAAATTTCATAGGTTTACAGCATTTTTCGTACGCCCACAATAAACTATGTTGCGTGTCAACGTTCTTACGAGCTTAGGTGATCACATATTGAGAAAATCAGTGGTTTATTGTACCCAAAATAATATTTTAAAACATAGGGTATGAGTTTAAAGGTTTCTTTCTAAACAAGTAAAAGGCGTTATTGTAGGTTATTTTAATCAATTATATTAGAATTTCAAAAAATTCCCTGAAATTTTGCATTTCCTGATTAACGCACGTGGCATGAGAAACCAGTAACTTGAAGTAATGACAATCAATATAAACCAGTGCAAGTAACTCGTGTCTCCTTGAAAGTTTGAAATTATTATATGATTTGATACCCAAACTTTTTCTTAATTTAAATCGCTCAATTCTCTGAAATTAAAATTTCAAAAAATCTCATGCCTTGAAATGTGTTATGTTTTTATTTCTTGATAGGTAATATTAGGAATTCGCTCATTTGTAATAAAGTCTTACAAACATTTATGTAAACTTCACTGCACTGTATTGACTTTTCTTGATTTTACAGCAAGAGGCTTGTTCTTCCGTCACATAAAAGCATGTGGCTATAGCGAGGTCCTCGTCCAGTTCAACATTTTGCTTCGTATACCAGACATGTGCTAATAACGGGAGGGACAAATTTATATAAATTAAATTATTTAGATTTTTTTATATCAGCCGGTAATTATAACACGATAGAAATGTCAGACTCAACCTCATTTAATTTTTAGTTCTTAAAATGAAAAAAACCGTTTCGTGTTATAACCAAACAAAGTTAAAACTAAGCACACGACATCAGCTTCGCAAAACTTTCCTCCGTGTACTCTAGTTTTTATCGCCGAGTTTTAAACTCGAAATTGATACCACGTCGCCGTGATCGGACTGCAGAATTTACGGCGCGAGGAACATGGTTAGTGTCATTACGCGGCAGGTTTATCATGTCGGCGTGAATTTATGAAGTGTCTGTGAGTAGTTCGCATGGAAATATTATTAACCTCGTCGGCGGGAGGCGTGGAGAGTTTAATGAATATGAGCCCAGGTTGGCGCCGCGCGAGGGGGTGGGAGAGGCGAGATTGAGACAGCAAGAGAGTGTGGGTAGGGTGGCGCGAGCTTTCTAGGCGAGGGGAAGGGGAGGGATGGCTGCGCCCTTAGAACAATTCCTTCCTCTTTACTTATTTATGGCTTCAGGGCGCCAGCGGCGGAAGCTTTCATTGAAACGTTGCGGGGCAAAGTGGAGGGGGAGGGCGGCGTCGCGACACCTTGTAAGAAGATAATGACCTCGGAGGATTCAAGTTGGCCCGAGCGACGTCAAACCGAAGAAGGACCCCGAGGTCATTTCGCAGGTGCCGGTCCGCAGCGGCGCATCCTTCGTAACGCGGCCGGGAGAGGAAACTGGGGCATGCATACCTTGCCTGCAATATGTATTATTTACTCGGCTCCTTACAACTCATGATAAAACTTTGGCTCCGTGATAACGCGGAAGAAAACTCCAGATGACCCAGTAAGGACACGCCACCTATAGGTATAATGGTGAATAAAGTGACAAAAATCATGGTTATTTGTATATTTTTTAAAAAAATGTGTTTTCTTCGTGGTATTACCTGAACTGTAGACTGTAATAAACTCAGTTGACTGCCACTCCTCTTTATGAGTGATAGGCAGTCTGAAATTGGCCACCAAATTTATAGATTTACGGTATCATCCGACGGAAGAGTTTTTCAAATCTTCGTCATTATCAGTCATACTCTAATCTTAGTTCGGGGCGAGCTAATGTAGAACACTCAATAAATTCAAGGTATCTTTGAATTCAAAGAAAATATTTAATAAAGATAAGTATAATTATATATTCATTAACTGTTATAATTAGTGCTATTACATAATGCGTGGTAACCTGTAACTTATATTAGTTCAAAGCCGGAGGCTTATTTAGACGTGCGGCTACGGCGGTCGGCATATCAGTCTTCTTTGTGGAGTCTTGGTCCAACTTTCTCGAGAGGTGTCATATAGGGAGAAACCCCTGTTTAAGGGGGGTAGTATCTATTCCATCTTAAATTTTTCTTACAAATCTTCCTAATGGCAATTTATGAACAGATATAAACAATTAAAGCTAGACATGACATAAAGTACTTCTTCATAATATATATTTTTTTAATTTCTACAGTTTTAATAATACCTGTATTTTCCAATGTGCGATTGACAATATTAAATAATAAGGTAATATTTTATTACGATTACAGATGTGAAACTGATCATNATTTTCCAATGTGCGATTGACAATATTAAATAATAAGGTAATATTTTATTACGATTACAGATGTGAAACTGATCATATAAGAAACTGTTCAATCCGAAAAGGTTATAGAAAGTAAGCCACGGGTGCTACCCAGGCGGCGTGGTATATATTTTATTCAATATATAATTTTAATTATTATCAGCACATATGCATCCGTTCTCGGCGGTGATGGCGGTACTTCTGGAAGAGGAAAGTTCGGCTCAACATTCAGCGTTACCCTTCTTGTAACCTGCGTTCTGATTGGCTGTCCGCTGACAAGGCTACATTCCTCATCCAAACAGCAATGGTGAGATGAGAGCCAATCAGGATACTTTTCTTTGGTTTCAGGTGATTTACAAAATGCAATACTTAGCATTTTGTGTTTACATATTGTCCTCCATAACTTCATTTTCGTAGTAAATATTTAAAAAATTGTGCATTGATCAACTAAAACCTGCTGAAAATGCACCAAAATTTCAGAAAACTACTTTTGGTTGGGTTGCACCTCGCCTAACACTGAATCCTTGTGCACATGCCATCTTATCACCAATGAGTATTTTTACAAACAAATACAGAATTTCTGGCATCTGGAAATATGAATTTCCAATTCTCACTTCTCGCCTGATGAAATATTATGTGAAACAAATTACACAGAGACTAAATTACCAAGAACATTACATAGTCAAGTTACCATTGAAGAATGATCTTGCCATGTTAGGCAACTCAAGAGAAGGGGCACAAATGCGACTGTATAAACTAGAAAATAAGTTTGTGAAGAACTGTTATCTCAAACAAACATACTCGGAATTTATACGAGAATATTATTTGCAAGATCACATGGAACCAGTCATTGATGACACTATTAGCACTCCTAACCAATTCTACTTGCCTCATCATGCAGTCATAAAAGAGTCTAGCACAACGACAAAGTTGCGAGTTGTTTTTGATGCTTCAGCTAAGTTTTCGACAAGACTGTATCTCAATGACTTACTTGTGGTTGGACCTACAATCCAACAAGACTTGTTCTCTTTCATTGTTAGTTTCCGAACCCACAGAGTTGCCATGACAGCTGACACTGCCATAATGTACCGACAAATTCTCATCGATCCATTCCAAGCAGATCTACAAAGGATCTTAGGGTGCAATGGCATCAANCCATAATGTACCGACAAATTCTCATCGATCCATTCCAAGCAGATCTACAAAGGATCTTAGGGTGCAATGGCATCAACAGTGTAATAAAAATGTACAATCTCAAGGCTGTCACATATGGGGCAGCCTCAGCGCCATTTCTGGCCCTAAGAACACTTCATCAGCTGGTATCAGATGAATAACATGACTTTTCAAATGTGGTGAGCATTCTAAGAAGACTTCTATGTGGATTATGTGATGAAGAGTGCAGAGAAATTTGATTNACTTTTCAAATGTGGTGAGCATTCTAAGAAGACTTCTATGTGGATTATGTGATGAAGAGTGCAGAGAAATTTGATTACATCACAGCTCTACAAAGGGATTTAACATCTTTGCTTCATCGTGGAGGATTTCACTTACATAAATGGACCTCCAACAAACCAGAAGTTTTTCGCCATGTGCCAAATGGTGCAAGAGAAAGCAAGGGTTATGTAAACTCTCTTGATAATCATTCAAGTTAAACACTAGGCATTCTCTGGAACTCACAGCAGGATTACTTTCACTATAATGTCAAGGAATTTTCACGAAGCTCAAAAATTACTAAATGGACAGTACTGTCAGATATTTCACAGATCTTCGNTATAATGTCAAGGAATTTTCACGAAGCTCAAAAATTACTAAATGGACAGTACTGTCAGATATTTCACAGATCTTCGATCATCTAGAACTCATTGTACCAGTAATTCTGAAGGCCAAGCTGTTAATGCAAGAGTTGTGCAACTTCAGTTGGAATGGGAAAATCACTGCCATCAATTCAGCACACAACTTGGTGTCAATTTCGGAGGGGCGTGTTAGAGTTCAACAGAATTCAGATCCCCGAGTTCGTGATGGCAGGATATACCAAGGAGATAAAATTTCATGGGTTTTGAGATGCCTCATAATTGGCATATGGTGCATGTGTGTTCCTCCGACATACTGATGAGTCAGGAACTGTGTGCCAATCTCATATGTTCCAAATCTAGAGTGGTGCCTCTGAAGAAGGTATATCTACCCTGTTTGGAGTTGTGTGCAGCCTGCTTTTATATAAAATTATCGAAGAAACACTGAATTTAATGAATTTATCTTATAGTAACTGCATCCTGTGGTCAGATTTAACTGTGGTCCTATCATGGCTAAAGGCTCCATCTAGCATCTGGAAGGCATTTGTGGCCAATCTAGTATCAGAAATTCAATAACTCGCCCAAAACATGGAATGAAGACATACAAGTACTGCCGACAATCCTGTCTGCCGTGTTTCAAGAGGAGTGGCACCACAGCATTTAGCAGCGGTAAGTGGTTGGTGGCATGGTCCAAGATGGTTCTGTGAGAAAAGTTCTGCATGGTTATGTCTAGTTAAGGTTACTGTAAGTGATGTGCCTGAACAAAGACAGCTGCTGCACAGCCTGATTGCCATCCCACAAAACTTGAAACTCATAGACAGATATTCTTCACTACAAAAATTGAAACGAGTGATGGCTTACTGCTGTAGATTCATTGCAAATGGAAAAAAAGGCCCCATCAGAATGTGTAAAAGGTCACCTTCAGGTCTCAGAACTAGTCCAGGCCCTGGAAAGGGTCATTAAACTCGAACAAGGTGAAGAGTTTCATAAGGAAATCTGTAATATCAAAGTTGGAAGGCAGATAAGCACAAGAAGCAGAACAAGACAGTTGCATCCATTTCTTGACGAATCGGGACTAATTCAGGTAGGAGGAATAATCCAGAAGTAAATGGGTTAATAAATACCCAAAAACACCCTGTCCTTCATCCAAAGAACAGTAAGGTAGCTAAGCACATCGCATCAGACATACACCTTCATGCTGGACTACAACTCTTGTTTGCAGGAATTAGAAAAAAATACTGGTCATTAAAGGGGTGTGATTTATCATGGAAGACAGTTAATAAGTGCATGTGTTGTTTCAAGAACAATACCATGATGGCTCAGCAACTCATGGGTGAACTTCGTTCCCAGAGGCTACGGTCGTCTAGACCATTCTTGCACACAGGCATAGACTTCTGTGGACCTGTGCTTGTTTGGTCAAGTCTTAAACGAGGGGGTTCCCCCATCAAGGCCTATGTGGCCATATTTGTGTGTCTCAGTACTAAGGCTATAATCGCAGAACTTGTGACAGGACTCACTACTGCTGCATTTCTGGCTGCATTGAAATGGTTTCTTTCGCGGTGTGGGAGGTGTGCCCACATCTACAGTGAAAATGCTACAAATTTTGTTGGAGCACACAGAGAATTAACTGATTTGTACCAACTGTATCAGACTGAAGAACGCCAAGGTGTAATAAGAAATATGATGACCACACAAAATATTGAATGGCACTTTGCACCGCCTCGATCTCCCCACTTTGGTGGTCTGTGGATGGAAAGCTGCGGTGAAATCGCTCAAGTATCATCTGTGGAGAGTTGTTGGAGCAGTACTGCTGACATATGAAGAAATGTGCATGTACTTGACTCAAATAGAGGCCTGCCTCAATTCCTATCCATTGAAACCACTCTCGAATGATCAAAATGACTTAGCACCCCTTACACCTGGCCATTTCCTAATCGGTGATGCACTCACTACCACAGTTGAACCTCCCCTACAAGAAGTAACCATCAACAGGCTATCCCCATGGCAGCTAGTGCAACATTTCTGGTCTCGCTCGTCCAACGGGTACCTGAGTCTTCTTCAGAGCCAGACCAAATGGTCAACAGAAATCTGGAACCTGGATGTTGGAGAGCTGGTTATCATCAAAGAGGACCATCTCCCTCCACTCAAGCGGATCATGGGAAATGTTGTGAATCTTCACACTGGTGAGGATGGAATATTTAGAGTCGCATCAGTGAAGACATCCTCTGGTATATTCAAGAGAACAACCACCAAACTCTGTCTCCTGCCATTCAATGACTAGATCAACAATTATTTTCCATTTTGAGACGTGCAATATTTACATTGTATTAACTAAGAGCAAAAGGGAACTTTTCTTCCAAATGTAGATCGCGAATGTCAGTGGTACTGCATTAATGTACGCTTCTTGTAAATTTTTAGTAATATACATCATTATGTAAGGATTCAGTGTATCAACATATTTTTGTTCGGTAAGTTTCATGTTATGTTCAGTAGAATGCATATTGTGTATGCTTCAATAGTATTGTGAGTAATCTTTGAAAGTCCAGCCTTTCAAGGTGGGTGACTTGGATTAGTGAGCACCAGGCCTCAAACAAGCGCACCAGGGCCCGTGCACTTCCCAGAAGAGAGGGTGCCTAATGATTCTCCCCCATTCCCTCTTAGCTGCCTCTGGCGACAACACTTGAAGGAATGTGAAAAGGGGAAACCCAGGTAGTTGCAAGAGAGGACGAAAAGGGACAGGTGGTGTGGGCAGATGGCTCTTGACATTGTGTGTGTTACCATGTAGCATCTTCGGTGCATGTATCGTGCAGCATTAAACATCAGATTGTCAAAACTAGTTTTATTTTGCACCATCAGAACATGACGCAAGTTTGCGTCAACACTAGCTATTACCAACACAGCCCTGCTCTCATTACTTGTAATTCATATTGACTACAAAATGAAACTTACAGTTAAGTAAAAGTTAGAAAAAGTGTACGTCTGAGAGTTAGAGCATAATGTATTTATTTTAAATGGAAGCTGTGCAGCTAGGTGTTTTTGGCTCGACTCGGAAGTACTCGGCATTCTTCAGTGGACCTGAGATGCTATCCACCTACTTCTGCTCTACTATAAAATGCTCAACCGTCTTCGGTGGACCTTCGATAAGAAAGAGCCGAATGTGCCTCGAAGGTGTCCTGCAGTTACGATAATTAACTCTGCGTGGATATACGTCCGTTTCCGTAAGCCGGTGGCAGCATTTTTTTATAGGCACAAAATATGTCAAAAATAAACATGTTTAATTCTTCTTTTCACGCTAGAGAGTACTGGAAGCTCATGTTTTCAGTATCGACCACAAGAGTGCATTTATGTAGCCCATTGCCAAAGCTGCTGGCTATAAAGCTTTGATAACACGTGTTTATTGCTTTTTCTACCAGACTGAATCCATGTTTTCTATGTGTAAAATATTTCGCTAACTTTACTTATAGCATTTATTAATTGGATATTATTTTTTAATTAATTGCGATTGGAAGAAGAAAATTTGTTTTCAAATAATGGCGAAGTCATTTTATGCAGAAAATGGTGCGAAAAAAATTATCTCTCGCTTTATGATTAATAAGTTTATTTAAAACATTTTTTATTTTAAATGAATACTTAAATTGCATATAGATTATTGTGGAAACCTATAGAAACTTTTCGTCTAGTTAATACATGCCTATAAATAATTTACTGTTAAATCTATGTTTATTGTGTTTTTTATATCTTTTCGACAAAGTTGTAACATGTAGCATATTAATAGACGTATCTTTTAGAAACGATTTCATACATTTCGTCACAACTTGCCAATTACTCAAGCTATCATCTTTGCCACATCACTCGACGAACTATTTTAGTCTTCACTATAAGTATATCAATGTTTTAAGATTTTTTTTTTATATTAAGTAGAACCCATATGAAGTAACACATTTTCGTTATTCTCTCTTCGCGTCGAATTCGTACACATTGTAAGAATTTGCATGTCATTGATGTTATCGCTTGCTCTCCCTTCAGACATTCGTTTACACTTAGGTGGCTATTCCTTGTTTTATAAGTAGTAATGCCGAGCATACATGACCAAACCAAGCCTGACTTACTGGTCACTACCTGGCTCAAGTCAGGATAGTACCTACCACCTTTCTACAGACATAGTTGGCTGCCTTTCACGAGCCATTAATATTATACCCTTGAAATTCATATATAGACATAATTTCCAACCCTGAGAATGTAGGTACGACATGCCAGGCCCTAAGAAATTTAAGAGGAATTGCTGGTTCTATTTTACGAACCATTAGGGTTAGAACCATTAAGCTTGGAATTTACGAGGCCTACACAAGCCTTGTGAGATCGATGTAATACATTAGATCCTAGATAATTTTATTATAATAATAATTGGTCACCCTTTTTGAACCACTGGATAGAAATCAAATAAATTCAGAACACGGCTAATATTTCGGTCACCAACAAAAATGATATACCACACTATGACCATCATAAAGACAGGCTACCAAACCCAATGACAGTATCAAGAACTCCCGCCACACAAAATGACGTTGAAACTGACTATAGCATCTAATTTAACTGACCTATCATGACAAATAACACTGACCAGACCGAACCAACTGACCAAGAAGACCAACCGTCGAGATTAACAGATCATCAAGACCGAAGAAACTAAATCAGCCGACCAACAAAACCAACCAGACAAATAAGATCTCAAACAGGCCTCAGGCGTCAAATATTTCTCAGACAATTCATTCATCAAAATATTCCTCAGAACATTTCTCAGGCCAATCATCAAACATCCCTCAATTAAATTTTTCCTAAAGACACTCAATTGGTTACTCATTTTAATTAATAAACTTTTTTATAAAAACCGTAGGGGTGGTATAAAAAATTTAACACAATACAACGTACACATAATTTACTTTTTTTGCTTATATCATGCACTCGTTCTTTGCATTTCTCGTGTATTTGCAAATGGTGTAAAATACCCAATAGTCTCATTTGATGTAAACTCTTACCTTCAGTTCATCGATTCATGGAATTCATTTCCACCTTTTTCAAAGCGATAGAAAGTGAGTGTTTATAAACAGTTTCATGGGTTTTCGGGAAATATGTAGACAGTGTTCTTGACATATGCTGTCTCTATCAGGCCACGGGTTACATTGATTTGGGATTGCCGAACGTACCCGAAGGTAGTTGAGTACTTACAACCATTTACCGACATAAATTTACTACTTTTCCGAGATATGGCTGCTATACGGCATTTTTAGACATATATGCCCAACAGAAAATATGTATTTATTATCCGATTTGAAAAGTACTTTTTCGTCCAGCAGAGTATGTACATATAAACGCATTTTGCTAACTATGATTATTACATTTATAAAATCAGTACACTTATATAAAAATTAATATAATTGGAAGGCAAAANCATTTTGCTAACTATGATTATTACATTTATAAAATCAGTACACTTATATAAAAATTAATATAATTGGAAGGCAAAAATACTTTAGTTTTAAATTGATGACGAGAGATAAGTAGGAGTAGGCAGAGACAAATAATCCCTTGCTCTTTAAATAATTAGTTTTTACCAATTTATTATTTAATATGTGTATTTTATTAAATATAAATAAAAAATTGTCCGATTATGTTTTTTTTTATTGTTACTGAAATTATATATAGATTTGTGTGGAAACATGCAGAACTCTCTTTCCCTCTCTCACTCTCCCACACTCTCTCTCTCTCTTNATTATATATAGATTTGTGTGGAAACATGCAGAACTCTCTTTCCCTCTCTCACTCTCCCACACTCTCTCTCTCTCTCTCTCTCTCTCTTTCCGCTTCTACATTCATATCAGTTTAGTTTTAAATATGTATGTATATCATTTTAAAAATTTTAATATCCTGAATTGATAAATTAACTTTTTTATTTAGACGAAATTCTGTGCATTTTTAATAAACTAATAAATCCTTAATAATCCAAAATGGAGTAATATCAGTTCCCTACGTCGACTCATGTCATAATAAGCTAGTAGGGTTCCCGAGCACTTGCCCTAAAGGCATAGATGCCCAACATTCAGCTTACAAACAAATATTTAATAATGTATTATAATTTGAACCAAAAAAAATACTTTCTACTTCAAGTAACTGCATTTTTGAATAGAAGATACGAAAAATAACTATCATAAAAATATCCCATAAGCATCAAAATCTCCAGATGTCACTGTCCGTAAAAATTAATACAAATCAATTTATAACTAAGAGAGGAACAAAACATCTAATATAAATATTTTGGAATGAACTATTCTTTGGATATGCACATTGCAAAGCACACAATTACTGAAGCTTATTTATTACATCCTGCAACACATCCATGATGGCATTACTTGCATGTCTTTAGGAAGACGTAAAAAACATGACAATTTTTTTTCCTCCTGTATACGTGTATGTTTAAAACGTATTTGTACCTTTCACATTTTAATGAGCTTTTATTTTTTAAAAAACATACGGCACACATTGAGGATATTGTGGCGTAAAGATATTGCCACCAAATGTGAAAAGGCATTAAAACTTTTGCCTTTAACAAAAAATAGATTTACAACAGCAAGCCACAAGCAGTGTTCGGGAGCTGGCATACAGAGTTTCGAGGGCTGGCTCCTAGACCACATAACGTCTTCAACGTTACACGAAAATGCGAACATGCATTCATGCATACTCGTCCCTTTTATTTACCATATTTTTTACTACTGTCGTTTTCGTCATTTCCTACTCAATTGTGCCGCCGGCAATAGAGTAAATGATTATGTCGCGTTATTCGTGCATGATCAGCTTTTGGTTATGTAACATCTTGGGCTGTGCAGGCATGTGGAAGTTAGAATCGTGTAACATCACTGTTCTTCGTTTGAAGATAGAGCGAAAATATGGTATTGTATTCCCAGACCACCTGTGCAGTTTGGTAATTTATTTTACGTTGTATTGCTCTCTCGTGATTGGCTGTTGGTCACAAGTTATCTCGGCCTCAGCAGGTATATAAGGCGGCAAGACTCGCGTGTCGTCCCATATTATATAATATATTTTTTACTATGATCCAGAAATATGATTCATCTTATGGGCGGAAGGTTCAGTTCTGTCTCCCGCCACCAGGGCCGCTCAGCGAGACGCTGGTTAACAACTCAACCCCGCCCTCACTTATTTCATCACCCTACAATAAACTCACAAAAGTCTATCTTAGCTAATTAACAAATGCCCTCATTTCTCCCGCTCTAATCCAGTTAAATGAATGTATATATGTTTCTATTCTCCGCTACTGTTGCACAGATTTACCCAGTGACAGGGGCCGTGGTGGTGTAGTGGTTAATTTACTCGCCTCCCACTTAGGAGTACCGGGTTCGATTCCTGGCTAGGTTGATCCTCGATTTTCGCACGTGGAAATTGTGTCAGAGGATGCCGCTGGCTGGAGGGTTTTCTCGGGAATCTGCCGTTTCCCCGCCCTTGCATTCCGACGCTGCTCCACACATACTCACCTCACTCGCTCTTAAGAACCGGTCAAATCTCTCCACTCCACTTCCCGTTGCCCTCTCTGCTCTGCGCTGGTTTTCTGTGCCTTACCATATAGACACCTCCTCTTTCAGGATGTGTCCATGGCTACAATACAATTGTGGCCATAGTACCAGACAGACCCGGCTCACCCGCGATGCATGCGGTCTATTTTTATTATTTAAGCCCGACCTAAGGGTGTGTAAGCTTTCCCTGAGACGCATCCCATTCTGCAACCGTCTTAGCTACTGACATACATGCCGGAGGATACAGAACTGCGAAGAGGCTCACGCTGACGTGGCGAAATTAAAGGGGTGCGTCATCAAAAAAAAAATTGTATCGTCCCAGTTTTTCTTATGCAAATCTTGGTGTATCAATCTTCTCTCTTGTATAACCTTCATAGCCAACAGTCACATAAGTTATTTCATGTACGATTCTTTCAGCGCAGTTCACTGGGTATGACTGGTCTTGCTCGTAATTACACGTANTTGGTGTATCAATCTTCTCTCTTGTATAACCTTCATAGCCAACAGTCACATAAGTTATTTCATGTACGATTCTTTCAGCGCAGTTCACTGGGTATGACTGGTCTTGCTCGTAATTACACGTATATTTTCCACTCAAAGTAAAAATATTCTAATTTTAAGCAACTGTTCCCACCCGTAAGCCAGTGAAGTATATATTACTAGCAGACCGGCTCGGTTTCGCCCGGTAACAATTTCATTTTTACAGCGTTACTTTGAAAGACAAAAATGGTTACTGTGGGTCATTCTTAAAAGATAAACATATTCTATCACGGACTTTTCTGTAGACCTTTTTGACAGCTACAATTCTGTAGTACATTAATTTGATGTATATCTTATGGTTTAGTCAGCGCAAGCCATGTAAGCACCCTAAAAGCTGTTTTANCTGTAGTACATTAATTTGATGTATATCTTATGGTTTAGTCAGCGCAAGCCATGTAAGCACCCTAAAAGCTGTTTTATACGACTTGATTACAAACGGTTCGACATTTCTCTACTATCCTTACATTAAATATAAATATATTATACAACAAAACCTTACTCAAGAAATTATCTAAATGATGTTGAAAACTGCATCAAAATCTATCAAGTAGTTTAGAAGTACTAAGTGAATACACAGACATACGCGGATAAGCGACTTTGTTTTATACTATTTAGAGATTTTGAGATATGATATGCCACCATGATCTTCGTAGCTTTAAATCAACTAACCAGTAACTAATTTGAAAATTTTTTAGATTACCATTTATTTACATTCCTGAGCCATGAACGTGTGATGTTAATTCTTGCATAATTTACACAAGTGTTTCTTTAGCTGTTGCTTTTCTATATTTACTTTTGTGTTACAGAGACCAAGATGAAGCATTCGTGGGCCTGGTGTATGGTGCATGGTGTGCCTGCAAAAAGCACCCTGACTTCCTCTTGGCGGCAACATCGCTGGCTCCAGCTGAGCTGCTAATGTTTTCATACATCAAAGTGGCTAAACAAAATACCTAAACGTTCGATTGAAACTCATCATATATGTAGTACGAATTTTATAATGAAACTTGTAAAACTTTTAGTTCTGTAACATATAAAATTTAGCATAAAATCCAAACCTTACATAAACTTACCTTTATAATTAACTTTTTGTCCATTACTACCTTTTCTTCTACACAACTGATCAGGTAGAGTAAATGAACATCTGAGATTATTTAAAACAAAGATAAAATGAACACAAATGATATTTTCTCACTTTTATTACATACATATATTTCATAACTTCGAACTTCTACGTCCTATATAAAACTAAGAATTGAGAATTAAAACCAGCAATCTGTTGAACATCATTATTTTTTGTGGAAAGGATACAACATTCTGCTCAAATTTAAAGGATATGATTAGTTCTATGCATCATAAATTTTCTTGCCGGGTGTTAAATAAGTCTTCNCATTCTGCTCAAATTTAAAGGATATGATTAGTTCTATGCATCATAAATTTTCTTGCCGGGTGTTAAATAAGTCTTCTCTATATTTATGTATGCATGGTATGAATCGTGTTAGGCCGCTTATGATATATCTGTGTGTTAGGAATAAATACTCTATTGTTTATGAAAATTGCAACACCCAGAAAAAAATGGCCCGAATGAATCCAAACGCGGAGGATGTGTAGAAGAGTCTACCAGTAATAATTGATAACGATTGTATAGAGATGGCGTACACGTAGGCCCAGCAACGCCCTCTCATGTGTGTGACCAGAAAGGTCCGGGTTACGCCAAGCTCAGTCAGTGAAGAGCCGTCAAACGAGGTGAAAACAAGTGCCAGGATGCCTCATCGACGTCAAAGGGTGCCATATCATCATGTGAGTGAGTTTTAACGGAGCAGAATGCTCGGTCTCCGAGAAACGGGTTTGTCATACCGCGACATTTCGGCTCGTACAGGGCATACTGCTACGGCAGTAATACGTGTGTGGCACCAGTGGATAGAAGAGGGTCGCACGCAGCGACGAGCAGGTACTGGACCACGCAATGTAACCACAGCACGGGATAACTGCCATCTTGTCCGCATGGCCGTAACGGACCGTACAGCCTAGTCCACAGTGTTGGCTTGACACTGGAGCACTGCAACGGATGTGGACCTGTCTGAGTCGACGGTTCGACGCCGTCTGCTACGAGCTGGACTGGTGGCACGCATGCCATTGCATCGGCTTCCATTGTCCAGAAACCACTAATGTCTTCGACTGAAATGGGCTCGAGAACCCGTCGCTGGCTTACTGAGTGGCNTCTGCTACGAGCTGGACTGGTGGCACGCATGCCATTGCATCGGCTTCCATTGTCCAGAAACCACTAATGTCTTCGACTGAAATGGGCTCGAGAACCCGTCGCTGGCTTACTGAGTGGCAAAATGTAGTGTTTTAGGACGAGTCCTGCTTCAACCTGTCCTACAGTGATGGCCGCATACGCGTTAGATGCTGCGTGGTGACCACAGTCTGGCAGCCTGCATTGTGGAGCGGCATAGCGGACAAACGCTAAATATGGTGGTTTGGGTCGCCATTGGATACAACATACGATCTCGACTCCTACGTATTGAGGGCAATCTGAACAGCAACCGCTACATCACGGAGGTTTTAGAGCCCGAGGTACTCTCCCTCATTCAGGCCACTCCACGTGCCGTATTTCAGCAGGATAATGCCCAGCCACATGTGGGGAGGAATGTGCAAGCCTTCTTCAATGAAAAACGTGTACCACTACTTCCCTTGCCTGCACATTCACCTG